>JAQFYR010000127.1:0-15803 GCA_034694985.1 Campodea silvestrii
ATGTTTTACTCATGTCGTTCGAAGTAGAGGGAAATATTAATTATGGTAATAATGAAGAAAAATATGAACTACAATAAATTAAAGTTCTGAAGGAGTGTATGTGATTTGCGGCATTTCATGATATAGAAAATACATGTTCCGTCTACACAAGAAAATATCTGAAACAGACAATTCATTAGGTTGATATATTTTAAATAATAAAAGGAATGGAAAAGTTAGTACAAATATATAAATACATATAACTCTTTCTAAAAAACAACAACGTGACTTTTAAATGGAAAAGTCACTTCTTTATATTAAAAGTCAGTATCATTTTCTTTTTTTAGATTTCATCTATATAAATTATATCAAAAACAGGGCCTACTTATTTCAAAGTTCACCAGTAAGTATGATGTAACAAATAAATACAACTTATTCCTGTCATATCATGTGCTCCGATTAATTTCCTCTGAACCCTTAATAAAAAAAAAAAAGAATATCATTTTGATGACATTTTATGATCCATATTATGTTTTCTTCATCTTCTACTTCATCTTCAAAGAAAAAATAATTTGGCATCACTGTCAGTCCTTAAGTTGATACCAGGACACAAAAAATGGGCATTTTAAGAAGGGTAT
Organism: Campodea silvestrii; assembly: GCA_034694985.1. Taxonomy (NCBI): domain Eukaryota; kingdom Metazoa; phylum Arthropoda; class Diplura; order Rhabdura; family Campodeidae; genus Campodea; species Campodea silvestrii. The sequence goes on from JAQFYR010000127.1 coordinate 618, forward strand.
ATATAATACTGAAGAAGAAAACGTAATAAAGTGTAGGGTCTCTAAGCTGATTTGATGAAGACTGATTTATAATACGAAATCTCCAAGTAAAGAAAAGACAGAAAAGTTTTGCCACTCCTTACAAGTACAAGTTGCTTATTTTCTTCTCATTGATTTCGTTAAGACTCGAAGAGAAATTTTGAACAGAATAGCAAATAGTTGAATCCTTTTACAGGGGATGTCTTATTTCCAGACCGTAGACAAAATCCTATAGGGGAAAACTTTTCATTTCTCAGGATCGTACAAACCATTACTGAAAGTGGAACATTTCAGCAACCCATTATATTATGGTAGATTTATGGAGGGTTTAGCAAGAATAGAGACCTGAAGATCATTGACGAATTCTTCATTCCTGGAATTTGTAGTTTTATGTTTATAATTTTCAAATCTCGTGTGATAAATAATAATCTCAAAAAGATTAACATCCAATTGCAATTGCTACAGTGTCTGTACACCCAAAAGGGATATCTTTCTTTTTTTATACGACGAAAGTCAGTAACCTGAATTTTACTGTACATTCTTATTAATTTTCACGGATTTATTTAACAAGAGTTTCGAGAGAACTTCTATGTAATACAAAACCATTGAGTGTAGCTGATGATTTAAATTAATATATTTCCTGCACTGAATTTGAAAAATATTTCTGCAGAAATCTATCATTGCTGTTAACTTGAGGGACCGTAATACACGGAATGGTGACCATCTAAGTATGAGTAGTAACTTACGTCGTATTTCATTTATAGATTTAAAGTATAGTACGTTTGTTTTGGAATTTATTAAATGAATTATTTTCCAATATTTAACTGATTGTGTATTTAGAGCACCCCGACAGAAACAAGTATTGGTTCCATTTACACTTATATCGGTTAATCAACTTCTCATACTGCAAAATGAATTCTACTTTTGGCACCTGTGTGGAGTAATTGGTATGATATTTGAAACGATGAATCATACTGAAATGAATATATTATCCATTTTTATGAGCCGGTTTGTTGATTATTTTGAGTACGAGTACATATTCAATTTTCTATATGAACAAATACGAAACTGAGTCCGTACTCATACTTCAGTTCGGTCAAAGTCATTAGTCTTTGAAATCGTAAGAACTAAGGAATTAGATACATTCTAGTTGATAGTATCGGAGACTCGAAAGACCTGTTCTTTTATTTCGGAAAAGGAGATAATTTTTGCACATTAACAAACTGAAATTACATGTAAAATAGAGGCATAATTTTCATGCAAACCACGAAATCTCAGGCCCATTTTGTTTAAATGAGATACGTGTTATTATAAAAAAAATGCAATTTTTATGCTTCTTTGTTTTGCCAAATCCTTCCCTTGGAACCAAATGTAGCTGGTGATTTACTGTAAACCTTAAGAGTAGAATATATTGTTGTAGTTGTTCAGAAAAAATAATGGTGAAAGCATTTCATTGGCAACAAAGCATTGCTGCTTGTTTTTTCTGGACTAACATCTTCTGAACATCTCCCCAGACTCTTCTGTAAAAACAATTGCCTGATCTGAACTTTGTTGTTCTGAAAGAATTGATTGCGATATCCCTTTTAATTCAAGAATATGAAATTTGATGGTAAAATCTATAAGACATTTAACAAAAAAGGATGCTCGTCATTAATGTATTGTACACTATACAAAAGTGATTAAGTGAATCAAGTCATAGTTTTGAATGGAGTCATAAATAATTCGGTAAATGTGAAATTTTCTTCCAATTCCGTTCTTTGTTATTGAATGTTTTGGGTGACCTTTTCATCCCGAAACTAAATTAATGATAACAATCATTTTACAGTAAAGTTGTAATAACATCATTAATTTTTAAATGCCATAGAGAGGACTGGCTACAGTTACATCCACAATAGAAGTTTCAATATGCACTATGCTTCGGATAATGAATTAAGTGTCAATTGAACCAGAAACGTTGCACTACGAAGGGTTTAAGGTATGTTTTATTAACAGGCATCATTACATTAATTAAACAGCAATTTAAAACAAAGAAAAGAATTGTTCTCCAGCGGGAATCGAACCCGGCACTTTTCGATTTAGCCCCAAGCGTGCAGACCATTACACTACAGAGAAGCTAGATTCTTTTTCGTCTTAAACTGTAATAACTACAACACCACATATAAGTAAATACATGTTTGCACAATCTAAAGGATCTGAGAATGGAATGAATTAATATCCTAAAGACTCGTCCCGTAGGAAACAAGGAAAACTACAGCGACAGTCAAAATATCATCCGGAATAAAAAGAACAGCAGCATTCAAAACACTAAACTAAAATAAGATTAATTATAAAAAAACTTTACTGCCGTCAATAACTTTTCCTTCTCATCATTAGGAACTGATATTTGTCGATGCTGTTTTAATAATAAAATAAATTACAATACTCACTTATTTAAAACTCCATTTGCTTTATATAGTAAGATAAATAAAGCATGCAGTTACAGCAAAGCAAATCTGCCGTATTTCTCTAATAAGCTTACCTGCTTAAAAAGTTTTTGATATATATTTACATCTTGTGTTTCCACAAATAAATGCTTAGAGCTACAGGACAAATCAAAGGGATATGAAAATCATTGAACATAAAAATTACAAACATTATCAGAAAAAAGTCATAAACCCTAACTGTCACTGTGAGATAAAATGTCATTAAACTGGACATACTGTATTTCTATACTCACTCTCACCTTCGAAAGATTCTTTTGAAGATATAATCTCCACACGCGCTCTTTCAAACTGTTCTTGAATTCTAAAATTCTTTTAAAAAAGTCATTAAATCTACTGAAGCGTGAAGAATAGCACAAGTTTTAGGGGCGTTTGAATTTCAAAGTTTCCGCTATGAAAATAACGTTCATTTGTGAACCGCCGCACACCAAGTTTCGACCCTAATTTCTCCTTCCTATTTCAAAGCCATTGCGGCGCTTGCTTTCGGCTACTCTTATTCCAACAAGTGTATGGAAATGTATTCAAAATGTGTTTTTCAACTTTATTCCCATCACAAGAAGTTTTGTTTCTACTGACTTGAATAGAAGTACTTAATTTTCCCTTAGTATAATTTTCTTGGGAGACTTAGCAGCGATAAATGGAAATAGCAAGTAGGGAATGCCTTAAATCGAAGCAAATTGTTAAAAGCGTCAATGAAGTTACTTTTCATCTTTCCAAACAATGATGAAAGGTGAAATGGAATTTTAAATACACCAAAATGTTACATGCTAGTGAGAGTGACGGGCAAAAATACGTATTTTTTTCTTTCAGTAGTAATTGGTGATTTCATTGGTCTATGTTCGTTATAAGAAGATTTTTTGGGGGTAGTGTTCCGTTTCAAGAATTATTTCGACTCTAAAATTTCAGTGTTGCTGTGAATTATTAACGTTATTTTGTTGATAAAGTTCATCATTTAATTGTTTAAATTAAAGTAATTTAATGGCGATTTAGATATTCAATGTTCTGTACAGAGCTTGCTTCACATCCTTTTTTTTATCTAAAATACTGCGTTTTCATTTTTAAACTTTGATTGCTTGACACAAGAATATTCTAAAACAATGTATAAATACAGGTTATATAGTTTCCAAAGCTTTCAATACAATATCAGAATTAAAAAAGTTACAATTGAAAAGTTACAATTGATTGTGACTTTTTGCTTGTCCAGTGAACAACATGTAATTCTGATATTATATCGGAAGCTTTGGAAACTATATTTTTTCTGTTTCTGGTGTTTGAGCTCTTTTCAAAATGGTTATTAACGAAAGTAAACCACTAAGCCTCGTGAAGAAAATTATAAATACAGGTTCAAAACCAAAGTAATTACAGTAAAAAATAAAATTAATTAAGAACCTATCACTTGATAAGCGTTCATTTAAACCTGGTTACTTTGACAAACCGAATTGTTATACATTGTATCACATCAACCTAAGTAAAATTAACTTTGACACAAAGTACGTAACAACGCTAATGGCATGAAGGTCCTTTTTACACCTCGAAGAAGCTGTAACTTGTTGGGTTTTAAAAAGCTGCAATATTTAATGAATGTGAGAAATTGAACATCCTCATCTGTGTGGTAAAGCGGCAGATGCATTGTAGAAAGAGACTCTATATAGTGGGAGATTAATACTGCGCTAAGTGTCTTCATTTATTATTCAAATATTTAGGAACAGTCAAAGCACAGGAAAGCGGTTCGTTCCAAATGAACATTTTACAGCGTTATATCACACATCTTCGGAAATGTAAAAGGAATTCAGGCAAGTAATGTTAGTAACGGGTATTTTTTTATATTTATAAATGTCGTATGTTCAGAAAAAGCGTATCTGTGTGATGTGTCTAAGGTACACTTGTGTGATTCGGAACCATGCCGAAATACTTCAAGTTAACTTGTTTTCTTGAGTTAAAGGGGATCTTGATTTCACATAATAACGAATAAAACACAATACACGAAACTTGTTCTAGGAGGGTTTAAACACATAAAAATATAAATACTCAGCACAGACTGATAATGCTATGCACACTAAAAGACACACCACAATCGGTTTTGAAAATAAGCCTTTAAATCTTAGACAGCTTTAACGTAAAATTGCCTAGACAAGAAACTTAATCTCAGAATTCAAATAGTTTGAGACGTCTTAAACATTTTCAAAGTTCTCTGAACCCTCCTGATCTGGTGATAAACAATAAAATGAGTCACATTATGCGCCTGGATAATATTAACGGACTATGAAAATTCTTATAAACAAAAGCTACAGAATAAATTCAGTATTTTAACTCTTTGGTTATAAGTCTAATTTTGTATGACATTTAAAATTAATCAAAACTAATATAAAATCAAGAAACTACAGGTAGTTGTATCGTTTTGGTTACCCTCACTCTGCAAACTCTATTTTTGTATGGTTTTCCCAATGTTATTGTTTTATTATAATTTCGAGATCAGAACTGCTTTCTGGTAATGTATTTTGAAATGTAAACACAACTATACATGCATGCATTTTCTATTAGAGTAGAATGAATGCTCTACAGCAAATCATAAAATAATAATGCAATGAAACATAAATAAAAGAAGTGTCGATATACCTTTGTGTTTCAAATAAAAATAGCCCAATGCACGTGCTTCGCCCTAACACTATGCAACCAGTAATGTTTATGTTTCCGTCCGTTTAATCGCAGAGGAAATACCTTGTAAAACAGCCGTGTGATGGAGACACTATACACCCCATTGTTTGCTTCAGTTCATATAGAAGCTATTATTAGCATACATCAGATAATTGAAGACTATCGCCCGTATATTTTCACGGTTCCACTATCATAAGTCATATATGACAACGTTACCCACAATTACATGTATTTAGAAAAGCAGATAAGGGTTTTAAATGGTTGAGAAAGAGGGGTGAACACCGATTGCCACCGCTGGCTTTCATTTGCATGTCTATAACCCGTTTGTTTACTTTTTTGTGTGTTTGTTCTCATGGTATAAAAAAAACTGATTTTTAATTTTGTTTGCATGACCTATCAGTACATCATTTTAGTGAATTGTATAAATAACGATGCTTTGATTGGTAGAAGGCTCACGTGGTGAAAGGACAGTAAATGAGACAAGTCAGCAAAAATAATATGATTAATAACAAACTTTCATTCCATGTTCATGTCATATTACATTGAGAAAGGATTGGTTCCGATGAGATAGATGAACAAAGTTCATTTTTTATTAACTTCCAAATCTATGTACACTTAACCCATCTCGTTTTATTATCAATTAACGGCCAAAATATGCGTTGGTTCAACACGTAGAGACAATGAAATGTAGGGTTTCAAAGTATTTTTGACAACGTACATGAAGGCTAGTCAGCACTTTTTACGCTAGCTTTCATTGCTTGATGATTTTGATCATAAAGTAATACAAAAAGGGTGATTTTTTATTAATGTATTTGGAATAAAGGTGGTTTGTTGACATTATTGGTTCAGAAAATGGAAGTAATGTTATCAGAATTGCAAAACATGAAGGTGTCAGTGAAATAATTAGACAGAAATGTAAAAATGAAAAATTATATATTGCGTTATCGTGGATACAATTGAACTATATTTATAACTAATACTAATTTCAATACTACCATCATCATCCGTAAAAAAATCAACAAAACAAACCATAAAAAATTTCTAATATTTGAAAAGAGTCCCACTATTCATTCCGCGTTGGAGTGAAAATCCATTGAAAATACAGATGGATGAAATATGAAAGTTATAAACCCCTCTTTAATGCTTGAGAGTAGATCTAAAAATCTATCAGTTTTATTGTCCCTTCTTGCTCCTCTCTTTCTTGTAGTATTTCACAGCAGAGACTCATTTCCTAGAAATCGTTTTCCTCCCCCCGCCCCCACCCCCCCTCCCCCCTTCTTTGAGTCCCACAGGCAAAACACAAGATAAGAATACAACTCTTCAACTGATTCTCATTTACTACGCTTTCTTCTAGATGCTATTTTCGCCAAGAAAATGAGCGCGAGGCCTTTTTCACGAACCGCACAAAAGCCCAGGAAGAAATCCTCTACATTTATGGTAATAAGAGATTAGGTTACCACGCATTACTGTAATTAATTTATACCTAATGGTTACATACTTTGCCAGGAAAGGATGATTCAAGGAGATACTTATATTTATGGTATGGGATTTTATACAAGTGTTTGTTTGCTAAGTTGAGAGGAAATATTACATATAATTGAATGTGAAAATAAACTTTCTGAGTTACCTGGGTAAGTTTATTTTAGAAAGTATCCAGCAACTTTTATGATTTCGACTGTGAAAGTTAGCAATTGAAAATGTAATTGATGATTATTTACATCGAAAATTTCTTTCTGTCATTGGTTGTTTTCCTAAACACGATGTGCAGGTTAAATTAACTGCGCCTAACACAACTAACATACAATGGCAATCAACGACAGTGAAACTACTCATCACAACAAATGAAACATATTTTCAGTACACGAAAACTTAAACAAAAACAATATTCACCTAAACGCAAAAAGTCGTAACACTGGAGAAAAAAAAGTTGAGTATATACATACGCTTCTCCATATATCCGTACATTATCTTTCGTTTATGTGTTGGCATCTTAACCAAAGTTGACCCAAATGGGTAGATTAAAGCAGCTAAATTTGGTTGTACAATGTGTATAAGAGATTCTAGGTGCTTCTGCACAATATCCTTCTTAGATTTCCCATGAGGAAAATATTCTCTTTTCTAGGAGGACAAGACACTAGAAGAAGAGTGCCGCTTGTGGTGACGCTCACGGGAGGAAAGACAACTACATCCTTAAAATCAAATGGATTCAAATCAGTTGTAATAATTTTAGAAATTTCAATAATTTGTTTGTGAAGAAAATGTATATATTTAGAAATTTGATTAATGAATAACATACTTTTGTTTTTAAAAATTAATACTGATTTAACTGGTAATGGATGGCGTTATTCAACAAATATTCTGCACTTGAGAAAGACAATTTTGATTTACGGGATTTTATATTAATAATTGTTATATTCTTAAATTTGTATTACAAATTCAGTTACAGCTTTACAATATAAGTGGGCAATTTTAATTTTTCTGCGTCAGTTTTTTTTTTATCTTGGCAGACTAAATATTGTATTACACATGATTGAAGATTAAACATTATTAATGAATCATTTTACAGGTTACTTAGTTGTTGAAACCCGTGCAGCAGCGTTTTGAAATTAATTTATCTGAAGTTGCAACAAAAAAGTTTTTTTAAGAAAACTAGAAATAGTATACGAAAATGATAAAGTATAAATTGACTATATACCGCAGCCTTAGTTTCTGAAAGTAGACTCCCTTCCACCAAATGGTGCAATTATAGCCTCAGGAATATTTTTAATCCGTGTTTGTTTTTGTTAAATTCCTGAATTTTCTTAGTATAGTAAATTATAATTTATTAAATATAGCATAAGCAAAATGTAAAATTGAACAAAAACAATGTCTTTGCAAGTAAAATTTTATAATTTATACGAATTAAAAGTGGTTATAGGTTCGATGCAATTCGAACCAACTACCGCAATCGGACGTGGCGTTAACTTTCATATTATTATTAAGTTAGTAATGTTAAGGAATGTCAATGTGAAACTTATTTGTTACAGATAATAATTTCTGCTTCTTCTTCTTTTTTTGTTTTGTTAAAATAAAAACGAATCTGTTAACCAGCAGCTTAGTAATTAAAATTATGATAAGACTTTTTGATTCATACAAAATGTAACTTATATATTTAAGGAAACATGTTTTTTCTTTTCCTCTCGTTTTGAGGTTTCCAGTGAATGTTACTAGAGTTGTTTCAGCTGAGATATGGTTTCCTGTTATTCAAATTATCGATTAAATATATTCAAGAAAAATTAACATTATATGTTCAAAATGTATTATTATACAGATTCAAAGCAATCGTTCACTATTCAAGAATGTTTATTTTAAGTATTGATCAATAGGTTGTTGAAATTAAAATCCAAAAAATGAATTTGAGTTTTGCTATAAAAATCTGTAATATCTTATACAGAGTTGAAAGGTAGCTGCTGTGCAAATTTTAATGATAGTAAGATTTTCTTTAAAAATCATTTATGTAGAATAATTTATGATAAATATTATTGGAAATTATCGAACTAAGCAATAATGTACAGCGTCAATTAATTCATAATATCTATGTATACTTGGAATGAATATATATTCTAAATTTCATATAAACGCTTATAGCACTTTTCGAAACCAGTACGGGATTCTTAAATCTTTTTTTATGGAGTAATCTTATGAAGAAAAAAATGGAGAACACTATATAAGTTATAGCTTTCGCTTACATTGGATTAGAAACTAAAACCAGTATTTTTATGACATAATTCATTTTTTGAAGACGCTTCTGTATTACGAAACAATATTTTAGTCCGCACTATAACTGTATCTATACTCAGTAAGTTTAATTTTATGATAGTAATAATAATGATAATTTATGCTTAACGAACACTTTTTCTCGCAAGTAAAGGAAAGCATTTACGACGGTCTTATGTTCACTTTAGTCCACAAACTCTCAAAGTTTTTTAATATAAGCGCGTAATTCAACGCTGCTTGGCTAAGTAACTTAAAAACAAGAAGTTAATATATATTTTAATAATTCTGTCATATTGGAGTGTTTGAAAGTAGAAAGTGAGATTTTGTGAGTGAACAGAATGGAAGGTATAGTAGGTAAAGGAAAAGTGAATTTGTTATTATAGTACTTCTAAACATTATGTACATTTATATAGGAAACATTTGCACTAATTATCAGAGGAATATGAGATCCAGTAGCTGAATGTATTAGCACTCTTCAACCCCTCCGGGCGCTATATACTTCGACTGAATTGGGAGATTTAGGGTACAATACGGGTATATGGATGGATACTGCTAGCGACCCGGGTTTCGTCGCTTCAAAGCTCGTCACCAGGCAAGCTTTGTTAGCTATTGTATTATACACATAACAGTGTGCTTGAAACAGTAGAACCGTGACCACTGCAACAGTGACCACTCTGACACGGTTAAGAAAAGTGCATTTAACGTTCTCTATAGCTGATAAGTAATGGGATTTTACTGGATGTGTAAGGATAACATTGAAATACCGTGATATTTAGAAAATTTAGTGCAAATCTTAAGCTACCTGCTTATTATAGTAATAATACTTGAACATGTAATATGAAGTACTCCGAAATATACAAACGATAGCTTATGTATTACTGAAAGATATTAATCCTGTAGTAATACATTATAGTCCCCCATCACCATCCCCTAAATATCGCAATTTAGGCGAAAGTAGTGCCCTGAGGGGTTAAAAAAATGTTAATACACTCAGCTATTGGATCCTATATTACTCTGATAATTAGTGCAAATATTTTCTATAACTATAAAAACCTAATAGGTGGTTTACCTAATTTTAAAATAGTACATTTATGTTTTGTTCATAATTATCAATTTGTATGTTTTTTGTAATAATCACAGACATAAAAATATTAGCTTAAGAGTTATTTATATATTGGAAGAAAAATTGACTTGACATTGGAGGCAGTCAGACAACCTATATTGTTTCTTGTTACTGAATATTGATAATATCTCAGCAAAAAATTAATTATCGTCACAATGCATAAAAGTCACCTGTCATCATTCAAAATACGTGTTATACTTAATGTACTATACAAGTCATATTAAAAATTAATAGTTTTCGACACTTGCGAGATTGAAAATGGCTACCGTATTGTCGAATTATATCATTTTGTCTTTGGATAGAATATTTTGTAAAAGTACTATGCTGCTTATGCAGAATAGGTCTTGAATTTAATGACTACCAAAAATCAATAATACTGTACTCCGTAATATAATAGGTTGGACATATTTTTCACATCTGATTTTTCATACTATAGTATACTGCATGAAGGATATATTACTTGGCGTTATAATAAAAGGAGAAGAAAAAAAAAGAAGACGCAATAAATGTATGTTCTCACTCCTTCTTCTGTAATTAGTATTAAAAACCCGTTTTATTTTCAACTATTAGTTCTATGCATGTTTGCTTATGATAGTGGAAAAATCATTATTGCTGCACTTATTTAAGAACAGAAAAATTTAAGTATTCTTTATAATTCGCAAATTCTATATTTTGTCTCGATAATGCTCACGTTCTTTTAGTATTTACATTTATAAGTAGTTTAATATATATATATATATATATATATATATATATATAAGTTACATAATGTTATAATAGCATATGATATTTATTTCTGTATAAGTATTATAGGGCCTTAGGACGATGGCCCGTATATATGGTAAATTTTCTCGAGTATAGTTAAGGCTAATATTACTGACGGGAATTTTATCCCAATAACTTGCAGATCCATTTAACCAGGAAGACGTGTAGATTCGACGCGATTCTTCTTTTAGATTTGACAACCCGAGAACCGATTAATTATACGGGACATCGTTCTAAGGCCCTTAATCCAGATTTGGTCCTAATAACACATAGCCTACTGCTGTAACAAATATCCTTGTCGTTTATATATTGTTATTATTTTGCAGATACTCGTACCACATATTTAGTGAAAAATCAATTTTCTTAATGGGAATCCACGATTTCAATAAATTCAAAACAATAATATTCCATAACTTATACGTGGCAGTGAGTATAAATAAGAAACCATTTCTGCTTACTTCAAGCTTGTATTAAAACCGTTTTATAAAACGGACAAAAAAGCATTTACTGTACCCTGAAGTATTTAATTTCTGAGTCATATAAACATATTTTATATTATGTTTCATTTGCACTTCTATAATTCGCATAACGGGAGAGTATAGATATATCGAAACGCACAGATTTCCACTGGATGAGTTTCTTACGTTTCATTTCCGATTCAATAAAGTGTAAAATTGAATATATTCTGGAAGAAGAAGCACTCATTTTATATCTGATATATTCATTGTTTGATTATGGAATCGGACGAAATATACGATTTCATTTTCGCTTGGTTGTTATCATTACTGATAAAGTAATAGTCATAAATATTTCAGTTATACGCAGAGTTAGGATGCAGTTATTCGGGAATCATCCTTCGTGAACACTTCGAATTTACTGATATTGCTTAAAAATAATGTACATTAACTGAAATCTCTACTTGAATGACTTCACTGATGCCTGTGAATGCAAACGTATTTAACTGGAAATGTTCAACTTGTGTATAACCTATTTTAAAAAACGCAAAATTGAAAATTAATTACCACTATATTCTTACTGAATAATATTAATTATTTCACCTCTGCACTTCATTTGTTCCATAACCTACAAAATCAGAGGAAATAATACAACATAATATGTTTTTATCAGATTCGTGAACGTTCTTAACCTTAAGGACTGTTTACACGGGCGAGTTGGATGCGCAGCTGATGGGGGAGGAGTATGTCGTTAGTTGAAATGCTTACCAGAGAAGGAGGTTCAATTCTACACTAGAAAAAAATAGTGTTCCTTCTTGTTTCAAAGCCAGCATGAGTTTATTAATCTTGGACATAATTATTTAATATAGGCTACGTTCGCTGTATAAACATTACACTGATGGTTTGTACTATTGTTTATTACTTTATTTGTATATCCTGCTACTGTTTATTTGCATAGAATGTTGCAAAACAAATTCCTTCTCAGAGTGCCTGTTGAATAATGTAATTAGTTAATTCATTGCAACATTGGAAATTTTGTACAGAATTTTATATAGAAAAATGAACTAATATTTTTAAGGGAACAGGACATTTCCGCATGCAATTCAATGTTGAACTTTTTCGACGTGGTCAAATTCGGCTCCGTTTAAAACATATTTTTGTTGCAATTTATATTTTGAACATATAGTACGTACGCCTGAGAAGTTCATACAGGTAAGGGTAGGTGACGGTAAGATTAGGAGGGTTTGGGTAAGGTTATATAGTAATAGTAATAGTAATAGTAATACGACTTTATTTCCAACAGAAAATGGTGACAAATTGAACCATATGGTCCACTCTACCCTTGCTACCATGTTTCAAAATATTGCATTATAATGTGATAAATGATGTATTCAACATATATACATATTAACAAAACAAAACATAAATGACATACATAAATACAATCAAGGCACGTAAATATAATTCTTAAAGTTTTAATCAGCAGAGAGAAGAAATCGACGACAAAGCGTGGTGAATTTGCCAATGCTATATAAGGTTAGATAAGGTCAGGTAAGGTCAACTAAGGTTAAGTAAGGTTAGGAAAGACTAGATGAGGGGCTAGATAAGGTCAGGCAAGGTCAACTAAGGTTAGGAAAGAATGAGCGGCTAGATAAGGTAGGGTTTAGTTAATTTAAATCAACATTTTCACGCAGATGACAAAAGTAAAGTGTGCACTTGCCATCACGGACATGGTTGTCAGAGAAAGCATTTGTAATCCCTAGTAATAATTAATTTCATACAGCAATAACTGGATGTCCTTTAAAATTATTTTAATAGTGTTTGTTCCAATGGAAAAGAAAATATGGCGCTGAATTGTCCTCACGTCGAAAAACACTTGCTTCGTATCGTCCGTATCGAATCGTCCACGCCGAAACGTCTACTGGCTTGTTCACACACGATATTCATCCCGATCCCAAGCCACATTGCAGCGCGGACTCAGCTCGCTGTTGTTCACATTTTTAATTCATCAGTCTGGTTGTAAACAGGATCGACTGCCAAACAGACCCGTTTTAGGGGGGGGCTGCAGCCCCGGGCCCCAAATTTAGGGGGCCCCCAATCAGGAGAATAAAAGTAAAATTATGCAAATTTTAAAAAAAAAAACCTTCCACAATTTCTCTTGAAAGTACATAAAAATAGCATTCTTAGGAATAAAAAGTAAAAAAAAATTCGCCCTCGCTTCGCTGGGCCATATTTTTACTCTTATTTACACATTACAGGTGAAATTTAAAAAAAGCCGCATTGCCCTTCACACTGCTTATAATATTACCGATTTCGGAGCAAAATGGTGAAAAAATAATTAAATTACACAAATATTGGTAATGATAAAAATGTAGGGCCCCGTAGTGGAATGTAGACCAGGGCCCCAAATTTCTTGAGACGCCCCTGCTGCCAACTTACACCTGTTTCACAGATATGTTGCAGTAACTTGCATTTCAACAACTTAAATTAAAAGAGTACATCTTACCTGATATTTTCTGTTTCGTCAACTAAATCACCTTACTCTCAGATAACGTTCAATCAGTACTGTTGTATCTCTTTAGACAATCTTATGTTCTCAGCCCGGTCGGTTCCTGAGTTGAGTAGCCGGGCTTCAGTTGGCTTTCATTTATGCGTGTGTATAGGTCGTCACGCGCTCATAGCAGGCTCCGCTCAACCCAAAATAAATATCGCGTGTGAACAAGGCATACGTCGAGTTGTCCTTGACCCTATATTTAAAATGTTCTTCTCCATCCCATGTAATTTTATTTCAACCAACACTGTTCAATTGTATTTTCAGATATTCAATTTTAAAAATTCATTGTCGAAAACGTGAGAAAATATTAAAAATAAAAACAAATATTCCCGTACTTATTGTATACTTTTCTTCCAAGCGAGAATAGAAGTGGAAGTATTTGGCGATAATATCTGTGTATCTCGAAGCAAGACATATCTGTTTTCAATTCATCAACCTCACAAGAGATCCAAGCAAACCTTTTCATGTCACAAGGCTTAGAATTGACAACAACGCCAATTACAAAAGCTCATTAATCGATCGGAAAATATTGAACACGTACTTCAGACAAAGGGGATACAATACTGCTATTATAAAATAATGTGAAAATTTACAGCAGTTGTATACAGAGTACAATACTCATATTATGAATTCTGTTATTTTCTCTTTCACGTGTATTATTGTGAAATAATATTTTCGTTAATCATGTTAATTTACTATTGTAATGCTTTTGTTCCTATATATCCTCTATTTGAGTTTAATCAAAGTACGTTGCTGGATCTATTCATAATTTAAATGTACCTCGTACTTTTCAAATTACAGGTACAAATAATAACGACAGTAAATTTTATTTTTATATCACTAATTTTCTAAGTCATTAAACCTGCCAATTTTTTTTGCGAAAATCCATTGCATAATAATTTTTTTTTTGTCATAAAAAATAAACTGCGTACTAAACAAGCTTGGCGTTATAATACCGTCGCATATAATATTTCATCAGTAAATGCAAATAAAACCTTTGAACATTAAATCTTAATACTAACGCTGAACATTTGAATGCACGTAAGATTCGTCTGTAAAGTGTTTTACCACCCGTTAACTCCTCGGGGGATATACATAGTCCTGTCAGTGGAAATAAAGGATGTGGGTAAATTCAGCAAACGTGGTTTCGCTTCTTCAGTAATCGCAAGCCGATTCCAACCATATCGTAACCATACTTCCCTGCTTGGAAGAAGGTAGTCCCCCAATAAATTATGGGGTGGTAAAAACTCTGGAATTTTATATGTATTTAAAAAATATTCAGTGCTATAATACTGAAATTAAAGTAATTCCTATGGGTGGCTAAAACGGACGACTTTTTGTTTGAACGGCCGGATTGCCTACTGTATAAATGTTTGAACC
>JAQFYR010000128.1:0-15797 GCA_034694985.1 Campodea silvestrii
TATTTAATTTTGAACTGAAGAGAATTTAAATAAACTCAAGGTTAAATTTCCAAGGTTGATCCGTACACGTACATGATCTAACCTATAAAAATAACAAATGTGAGAAAAATGAAATAATGAATTTTTTCACGAGCGGCTGATGCCTACCAGTTATAACGATTGTTAGTTACTTGGGGTTTATTTTAATATAAAAATGAAGAATTTAATTTGTAAATATTAATATTTCTAATCGACTGGTACTAGATAGAGAATTACAACCCCATATAGGCGTTGTATATTTATATCTGAAGATTTATTAATATTTCTTTATCATCTCTCGTATGCAAAATCAGGGAAGGAGATAATAGGATCAGGTTCTAGGGGATTTTGGGTTAACTGTCGCTCTCGTGAAATGATTAAGCGATCACGAAGCGAAGAGCATTGAATACTTACAAGCGATGATCCAAACTCTCGCTTCCGCAAATCTTTGGTTTATATTTCAGATCTCCCTTGGTTTCGAAAACAGGGGTTCCATCCTCAAGAGTTCCCACAGAAGAGAATACTATTTATCTGCGAACAAATGCAGATATCAGAAACAGAACATAAGGTAAAACTTTTTCCTTTGGAGTTTTATTTTTAGGTTGAGATGAAATTTTGATTTATGTAAAAAGTACGAAATATTTATTATTTCAATATTTACAAATTTACAGATCAGACAACTTGAAATGAGATAGCATGGTTAGTAGTTGCATATTATAAAAATATAATATCTTCAAAAATACTTTGATAGGAATAATCATAAAAATAGATTTTTCTAAATAGCTTTTCATATGCACAGTCACAAATACATACAATCAAATATGCGGCGGAAATACTAATCCAACTTATTGGTCCACAGCATCCTGGTTCCAGCTTCCTGGTGCATGGCAGCGTCCTAGAGGCTATGAATACAACCATATGATGAATCTGTTACCATCTTGAAAGTTCGTGATTTCCTTACAGAATGACTGCTATAGAACTGTTCATATAACTCCACAAAGTTCGTGAAACATTCGATACGTTCAAGAAATAATCGAGTATCGACTAATCGTGTCGGTGCTGAACTAAACAAAACACCGCGTGCTTGCGTACAATATCGCATCACACTCCACTTTCATAATCCGAGATAATCGGTCACCATAACTTGTAAATCGAGTCCACATTTGCAGATACGAACAATCATACACTCAGTTTGTGAAATATCGATTAACGACCGAATTTACTAATCGTCAAAACTTCGAACTCGATAGCAAAACGGAGAGCGTCGTAAAACGACAGCCTCTCAATCTGACAGCCACGTCGGCTCTCCCGAATCCCCGCATAATCTCCCTTTAGCGCAACTCCGTACATGCGTCACTTTTATTATATGGAAATTCAGTATCCTTCACACTTATGCAACATGTATCACTTTAGAGAATCACTGTATAGTATATATTACAGGATATGTACAGATGTTACAGTTTTGAAATAATAAACAGGTTTTAATTATTTATTTTTGTTTATTTTCGTCTGTGGGAACTCCGAAGCGGGCCCTGCCTCACAATATTCAGATTTTACGCAAGTTACTTTTATCTTCAAGATGGCAATACTCTTTCCAACAGGGTTAAGCTAAGTTTTACTCCAATTTCTCTATGAAATCACAATATTTTCCTTTAATTTCAATCGTAGCAGAAAGTCGCTAGATTGACCTTTCTTGTCGCTGACGACGTCGAAATGTCACTAGATGTGGCGACAAAGTTGCTGACATGGCAACACTGGCTACTAAACCTTTGTAATCGAAAATTTATAAAACTTGTACTACACAACACTTGGGCAAGATTCTGCCTGTAAAATCGTACAAATTTATGCAAAATATGTGACTGTAAAACCACGCAAGCTCAGAAATAGTTATTGTGTTTATTATTACAAAATTAGATTCTGAGTTAGAATATATAAAATTAGAAGTTTCTGAAACTAGAAGTTCTATTTGGAAAAGCTACAATTTGTTACTAAAACATACAGTAATTAAACTAATTGCGTGCAAAATGATGTGGACATAATATAAATTTCTTATAATGTGATGTAATGAAAATGAGTTGACTTGAGTGCCGGAATCCTTAATTTTAACTTCAGGATGTACTACTATGTAGGGCCGCGTGAATATTCATTTTTTGTAGAACTGTAAATATCTTAAATAAATAAAAATAACGAGACATAAATCAATACTTTCAGGGGCACTACCTTCTGACAGTAATGGAATATTAAAATTTATTGCGTTATCAAAAATATAAGTAAAAAAAAATGTCACTGATATTCTCGTGTAATATGGAACTGTTCTATTTTTCTACATAGGTGACCATGTAAGCGCAACAAAGGACGTCGCATAGCGCTGGAAATATATTTGCTAACATTACTCCAAATTACCAAATAGCATAGGGAACCACAATCAAACAACATCTTCTGAAGTTTGAATAATAATGAGACCGTTATTGTAAATAGACACACTGTATGGGTTACACGTTCAGTAAATGTACTGAGAACAATTCACTTACACTATATTGTAAACGGTAGTTTTCGCCTACCTTTACTAACCTATTAATAGTGTAAGAAACTCTTTAGTTGACCATAGGCGCTCCATTGTCCTTGAAAACTTGCTAGAAAGTCGCTGAAATTTCAAAATCCAATAATTGAATAGGAAGCATGTATGGTACTATTGTACAAAACATTTTGCAAATTTGTAGCAGTTAGGACTTTTTTTTTCATTCGCATGGTTAATTTTCTTTCATATGGTTATTCTTTTGTATTTTATAATACGTATACGTATTATATTGCTTCTCTCTTCCTAATTTGAATACATCTTTGTTATTCAAGCAATGTATAATCGATGATAAAACAGATCATCAAATGTAACATTTCTCACAAAAAATGCAAGAAGTATTTAAAAATGCGATTATGGAAGTAAACATATAAGCTTACTGTCTAACTTCAAAAAAAATGTTTCCGTGGTTTTTAATGTACGGTTTTCAAAAGCATCGTATAGTTGTGTGGCTTCTAATGTCATACAAAATTTAAAATATGTATCTTGAGAGCATTGGAAAGATGCCCGGGCGAAGCGAGGACGAAGATTTTCAACATTTTTAACACCAAATATTCAGATTTTAAGCAATTTACTTTTATCTTCAAGATGGCCGTGCTCTTTTACAAGAAGGTTAAGTGAGATTTTACTCCAAGTTCTCCATAAGAACATAATATTTTCCTCTAAATACAATCGTAGCAAAAAGCCGCTGCAAGCTAGATTGAATTATTCGCCGCTGATGACGTCGGAAAGTCGCTAGATTTAGCGACAAAGTTGCTGAGTTGGTAACATTGCCTACTAGCTACTACGCAACAGTTTGAACAAATTTCTGCCTGTGAAATCTACATATTTGCCGGAAAGCCATAAAGGATCAGCAACAGTGAAGTATTGATCAATATATTATTTTAAAAACATAATTATTACTATATAGTATATACTCGGAATTTTCGATGATTATAATTAGACCTTTCTGTTAACAAGAAGTTTCTATATTGAAATTCTACTTTTGTTATCAAATATGATTAACAATTAGACTAATTAAGTTTAAAAGCACGTAGAAATAATATAATTAACCTGAATGTAAATTAATGAGCGTGAGTTGACCTGAGTGGCTGACAAATCGAGAACGAAGATTCTAACAATTTTATCACCAAATATTCAGATTTTGCGCAATTTACTTTTAACTTCAAGATGATCTTGCTCTTTACAACAGAACGGTTAAGGTAAGTTTTAATCCGATTTTCTATAAAATCACAGTATTTTCCTCTGATTTTAATCGTAACAGAAAGTACCTAAATTGACTTTTTTTTGTCGCTATAGATCTATCGACAAAGTTGCTGAATTGGCAACACTGCCTAGCCACCTCAGTAAGACAGAATTTATAAACCTTGTACTACACAACACTTGGGCAAAACTCTGCCTGCGAAATCGTACAGAATTCAAAAATTGGCCTCACGGTAAAATTAATCAAAAAGTGAAAAAAATAACAATACTGATTATTAGAAGTATATAGTCGGTGTTATAATATAATTATAACATAATTTTTCTCTGTACATTATAGAAGTTCGACTTCGAAAATTTACATTTATTGAATATAATTTACAGTAATTAGACTAATTACGTGCATAATAATGTGGAAATACTATAAATTTTAAATTAATGAATGTGACTTACTGAAAATGAGTTCAACTGACTTGTGAGTGCCGGAATCCTTAACTTTAGGTTGTACTGTATAATTATAAGACCGACGTGAATATTCAATTTTAGAGCTACAAACCTCTAAAATGAAATTTTAAAAAAAAAATTATAAATTAATACTTTCCCGGGCAACTTCTGACAGTAATTAGATATTAAAATGTATAGCTTTAACAAAAGTATAAGAAAATAATGTTTTATTATTGATACTTCTCGCCTAATAAGGATCTGTTCTATTTTTCCACATGGTCGAACATGCAAGCGCAAAGCAAGTCATCGCAGAGAGCTGTAAATACTTATGTTTGCTAACGTTAATTTTTTTTTTTTAATCCATATCTATATTGTACTTTTCTGGTTCCACATAATAATTTATATTCCATTCAATTTTATTTTTTCCGTAAATTTCCAGATATTTTCGGCGTGAAACAAAGAATAAGATACAGCACGTGCTCTGAAAAACAGTTGGCTGTTTTAAAATTAATTGGTGTTGGAACGAAATTTCATTTGTCAACTTCCCGATAGCGAATTTATGGTTTGAAAACAGTATGAGACAGATAAGATTTGAAAAATTTCGAAAAATATGTTCTCACAGGAATTTTACAGTCTCCGTTGATTTTTCCGGTTAAAAAAAACACTGTTTATTCAAAATTTTACTTTTAGACACGGTTTTTGCTATAATATTTCCTCCGATGCGTCTGCATTCATCTACAGGTATTTCCAACAACACACTGAAATGCCTACTCGAATACAAACGATTCTATTTTCTTTGCTAAAATCCATATAATTTCGTTCAAATGACATAAAACAAGCTTAAAATTTAAAACTGACTTCAGATACTGCATTTCCATCCACAGTGTTGATTAATAATCAAGGTTTAGAGAAAAACGGTGTCAGAACGGCATATAAAAATAAAATTGTGCATAAATAGTGTTTTTTTTAATTTTTAAAAGAGATCAATGAAAACTGTAAAGGTACTATAAGAAAATATTTTTCGAATTGGTTTAGCTCTTAGATGTCTCGGGAAAGGGCAACTCGCCAAAGCAACGCCCCCATAGCCCTCTGAAAACTTTGTTGTGAAAGTTGAAATTTCATGGATTTTGCACAATGTTGTTAAACAATACCTTACTTTTCATATTTTTAAGCGGATTTTTTGGGGGAGAAATGGCAGAAAAATTGCAAAATATTTCGACATCGCTTCGCTCGGATTTTATTTTATGATGCATTATATGATTTTTCAACTAGAATTAACATTTCGACAAAATGAAACGAAGATCTACTTTCTCTGCAGCATTTTACTAATAATTATATCGAACTAATCCGTACAAGTTTCGACCATCAAGCTTATCTTCAAGTAAAATTTTAACATCACACTCTTTAAGGTTCCTGATTACCTGATACTTGAAACTTATACGAATTAGTTCCATGTCCGTTTTAAGGGGGGCTAGGGAGCTGCAGCCCCGGGCCCCCGAATTTTTGGGGCCCCCAAGCAGGAAAATAAAGAAAAAATAGATAAAATGAAAAAAAAAAATTGCACAATTTCCATTGAAATTGCATAAAATAGCATTCTCAGGAATAAAACGTAAAAATTTAAAATCGCTATTGGAGTATTGATCTGCACAGTTCACACTACTTAAAATATTACAGATTTCGGGACAAAAAGATACAAATAAGTAATGATTCAGTTACACTATATTGATAAGCACGCAGGGGCCCGTAATGAAATGCAGTCCCGGGCCTCAAAATTTATTAAGACGCCCCTGATTATAAAAACAAGTACCTGGTTAGACTGTCACTTTATATTTTATTTTTATTGCATTTTAATATTTTAATTTACACCATAATACAATTATGAAATATTGCAACTTTTGTGTATAAACACAGTAGATTTTACATTTATTTATTTAATTCAAATTGTTACATTTTATTATTATTATTTTAATTATTATGCATGTAAACTTAAGTTAAATGCTCGTAAATCCATATACGAAATATCAAACTAATTGTATATACACAGGATTGTACGTTTATTTATTTATATGAAAGTAGAGTGCTTTTATTATAACATATTTCCTCGTAGTACCTGTAACATAGTGTACCAACTACCAAGGGTCCCGATACCGTCTAATGCTGAGCACTATTTCTCTGGCCCTAACTGTTTATTCTAACAACATATATAATTTAGTAAATAAAAAGGATTGATTGATTAGTTCGATACAATTACTAATAATATTCTGTAGATAAAGCAGACTTAGATCCATTATGTTGTTTTATATATTGACTATGCATTTTCATTTTTTTTTTTTTTTATTCGGACCCTTGTACTGCAATATCCGTTGTGGTAAGCAGTTAGAGTTACGATTCGGTCAATGAGAAAAAAAGGTGTACGGTTAAATTGTTATACTCGTAAAGCTATTTTGCTTGTCGAAATGTATAACTGCTGCATAGCTTTTACATAATTATTATTGATGAAGTAAATGCATGAAATTGTGGAATTTGGTGATGGAGTATGCGTAATAAAATTTGATATCTCCTAATCAGAGGTGGGACAACTCCACTCACACTCCGACATCGGAGTGGAGTTGGAGTGGAGTGACAGTTATTTGTTCCCTAGTCCGGAGTAGAGCTGGCGTGGGGTTCTGTTTTGTGCTTTATCTCGGAGTTGATTTGGAGTGAAGATATACATATGAGTGGGTGCGGGTGTGGAGTGTGAGTGGAGTTACGTCGATAAGAAAAAAAAAACGTTCTAAGTTACATCATTTAAACTGGAACGATACATGAAAATATTAGTTCTAATACAATTTTTGGAATTATTTACGTGTTTTTATAAATAAAATTTTCTTAGTGCATGATGCTGTAAGTTATTTGGAAGGGAGTTCGAGTGGAGTGACATTTTGAACTTCAGACTGGAGCGGAGTTGGAGTTGAGTGTTGTTTTATTCCTGTAACTGGAGTGGAAGTTAAGTGCTATTTCAAGCTTATATATGGAGTGGAGGGTGGGCGGAGTGTTATTTTTGAGCTACTGTTGGAGTGGAGTGGAGTGGAGTGGAGGGGAGTGATGTCGATAAGTCCCACCTCTGCTCTTAATAGAGTTTGTGTGTGGAACTTTCATGCTTGGTGATGGAGTAAACGTTACTGAAACTGTAATGTTTGTTGATGGAGCTGGTGTATGAAACTTTGAAGATTGTTGATGAGATTGATGTATGTCACTTTGAAATTGGCTTATTATATAAAAATGTGTTACGGAACGTTCGATTCAGTATGTGTTGAAGGATCGTAGGGTAAGGAGTGTAGTAGTTCTGGTGGCGAATCTTTACTTTCCAACATGTCAGGTAGGTTCCAATATGGTGACTGGTGTATATAGTGAGTGATAGTGATTATGTAGAATGTGGGGAAGGATATGAGGCTTCCTTTGTAGCCTCTGCTTAGGATGTTGCTTATAGGCTTAGAGGTGGTTTGTCAAACTCTGGTGGTTTGGAGGAAGGGTCATGGGGGGTTATTCAGGAACGTCCATCCTCCCTTTGGTCACTGGAGCGAGTTGTCCCCCTGACATCAACTTCCCCCCTTGTCATGAAAACCAAAACTGAAATAATGTTATAATTATTTCCAATAATTTTGCCACTTTTTGACCACAATTAATACAATCATAAGCTAACAAATTACTCGCAGATTCAGCGCAAGGCAGTGTACGGAAAATTATTTCGTTATTAGTTTAACTTACGTAGATAATGGGGATGATTCCGAGCGGCGACGCTAATATAGTTTCGGTTGTAGAGTAAAGGTTTTGATAATGATGTTCATATGAACCAAGCAGATTTTCTGAGATTGCAAATCTATTTCTATCCGTTTACATTTTTACAAATTAATGCATATGTATGGAAAATGCGGTTAATAAATAACATGTTATGAAATTTTATTTGAAAATAAATAATTTGACGTGAGAACCCAGTTTCCCAGTATTTGTGTTATTCTGTACATGCTGCAACACCCGTATACCGTACACGGTGCCTATATAGTTCAAGTTGACTCTTATTATATTCAAATTATTATGAACATTACTGCAAAATGTTCAAGTTGATTCTTATTATATTGGTTCTATTGGGGTAATAATAATCATTGAGTATGGGATTTGGTAAGTACAGTATTGTATGTACCGGTTTCAGTAATAGTGTTCGCAATATTTCTGCTGTTTTAATTATTGATGTTGACAAAAGGTATGAAATAATACGGAATTTTAGTGGTTAGGAATACTAATACAAATATGTTTTATTCTTTGGATGTGCAGAAAGATGTGAGCTATGTGGCAGGGAATTTCCCAGTGAAAGGGGTGTGTCATTGCACATGTTTCAGGTGCATTCTGTAAGTATAGATCATTGTCTTGTGGAAAGTGTGGGGGATTGTTTGCCTCGAAACTTAAGAAGCACCGTCATCTGTGTACCAATGGCCCGAAGACTGTTGTGAAGATTATCTCCTGTGTCAAGTGTGGGAAACAGTATGAGAAGCAAGGGTCGCTACGGGCTCACATGAAACGAAAGCATAGTGAAAACAGGAATCTAGAAGGTAAATTGTCAAATGTGGATATTTTTAATTAATTAGTATATGAAATTGTGTACGTTTGAATGATACATGATGTCTGTTGCAGAAGTTGCATTTTTTGGTAAGAGGATTCTTAGCCTATTGAAATAAGAATATTTGATAAAGAATTGGGTTGATTTCGTTAAGTTCATTATGAGATATGTTGCTTTCTTTTTTGATGGTAATAACGGCGATTTTTCGTTTCATTGTTGATAAGATTTTTTTTGAACGTAGAAATAGTATAAGTGGATATTTTCTGTGTAGGTTAGTTTCTTTGTGACATGTTCTTTTGGGGCTCATGTTATATTTGTTGTATCAGTTTATAATGAAGTTGGGGTGGTTTGAGTTGAAATGAATGTTGAAATTAAGGGAATATTTCGGAAGTTCTGCGGTTATTTTAAAAAAAAAACGCTTTATTTTTTTCATTAAATTTTGTCATTTTTATTCAGCTGTTTAAATGGTGCAGATACTAAATAGTATTGGAATGATATGATAATTACATTTTTTCTCCCACTCTTTGAAGATGGAAGAGGATATATGATTGATGTGAGTTCTGATGGTATTCCAAATGACCCGGTGGTGGTTTTCGAACATGTGGGTTCCAGAATAACATGTGAGTAGTTGTGATTTCATTCTCAATTTTTAGTGTTTGTGTTATGTTGTAAATTAAAGTTGGTATAATTGTGATTTTTAACTGATTTTCTATTACGCATAAAATCTCATTTTAATTTGTTATTGTAGAATAGTACTTTTTTATTGATGTTTGTTATTATGTGGGTAGTTATTGGAAGTTTCTAGATTGTTGTGAGAAGGATTGATTGTTAAGGAAAATTAGTGTTTATTCATTTTTGTTTCTTTAGTTTTATTTTGCTTTCTCTTCATGATCCAGTGAAATGTTGTTTGTGTCTAAAGAGACTTCAGTAAAAGGTATCAATGGGTCAACACCTGAAATCACATTCTGAGTTAAAAATGGATGTAACATGTTGGTTTTGTTGTCAGTCTTTTGGTAGCAAAGGTAAGAAGCAAAGACATGTTTGTGAACTGGCCCCACCTGTCGCTCATCAAATACACAAATGTAGTACATGCAAGAAGCTTTATGGATGCATTGCTTCATTGGTGAGGCATCAGAAAAATAAGCATCCACATGGGAACATAGGTGAGTTTCTTCAGTTAATTTTACTCGTGAGTGCATTTATTTTTAATCAATTCTGAAATTGGAGGTCGTATCATTTCTGTTATGGAATCCATTTCAATTTCAGTTTTTAGAGATGGTAATGTTGATGATGCTTCGACAGAGTCTGATGCAGTTGGTAGTGATTCTCCTGTGGAGGCTGTGACATCTACTGTGAATGTAGCAGTTGTCGATGCTGCTGCTAAGGAGGTTCTGATTCCTACAACGTTTGAGGATGTTGTTATTGATGCTGGCGAGGATTTTGAGGTATCTACAATGTGTGAGGGAGAAGGTATGTACATGTATTATTTGCTCTGAATTTTTATACTGTGAATTGTGTCGGGTAAAGCAGTGGCGTATACAAGGGGGGTATGGGGGTTGAAACTCCCCCCCCCTGAGAAATTCTTAAAAGAAAAAATAAGAAGAAAATGGAAAAAAGAAGAAAAAAATTAGAAAACTTTAAAGAAAATCATTGAAAATTGCATGAAAATTTCCCCTTTTCCTCTAAAAATGTAAAAATTTTGCCATCGCTTCGATTGGCCTATTGTTACACACAATGTTGCTGATTTTCTTATATCTTGCTTTAAAATATTGCGTTGAAACTGTATTTTCAACTAAAAGAGTGAAAAAATTTCGCTCTCGCTTCGCTGGGGCTATTTTTTTATATATCTAATTATCTGTTTTTTGGTCTATCCCCCCCCCCCCTTGGAAAATCCTGGCTACGCGGCTGGGGTAAAGTGTAGTTAAAACCTAAGGTGAGGACTGTGGAGACAGTAAGTTTGGATGTAGAAAGTAAAGGTATCGTTAGTAAGGTAATGATATGCATGCTTCTAAGTTAGTCAACATATTTTATCAATCATGGAATCTCATTGGTATCGTTTATTCAATTTTTTTTATTTTCATTTTTATTCTTTTTACATGGAAGTACAGATTGGTGATGAGGGTGTAAAGAAATATCTGATTGTTTGGGTAGTAATATATATGTTGATAGTGATTCTGCAATCAGCTGAATGAGTGTCATGCACAACATTTGATGATATTGTATAATGTGGGTTTGTCAATATTGTGTGCAATTTGATTTTTACGGGACTGTATATGTAAATATGTGTGAGTTGATTTTCTTTATGAGTGGTATAGTAGACTGTTAGGATTCTCCTTGCATTGAAGGTAACATTAGTAGTGGAATGAGGAGAAGTCAAATTTATTGTATTTTAATTTATATATAATTTTTCATTTTTGTTTGGAATGCGTTGTTCTGTTTGAAATAAGTACATGGATACCGGGAAGTTCCATTTTCTTACAACTACTTTAGAATGAATTTGATTTTTTTTTTTTGAGAATCTCAAAGTGACCGTTTTTTTTAACTTTTTTAGCTTGTTTTATTTTACATGAAAAGTGACGTGTGATTACTGCACTAAGACATTCTACAGTGATTTGATGGGTCGGCATGTGGCATCTGCACATGGAGGAAAGAAGGATACAGGTTGTCATTAGAGAGATTCAGTGGATCAAAAAATGTCAAACGTAAAACTGTACGACATACACAAAATCAGCGGATGCAGTTTTTCTTTACCGTTCACTTGAATCAACTAAACGAGTTACAGTGCACGAAAATATCGTACTATAGCGGTGTTCCAACGCTTGGGTACTTTTCAACAGCAAAAAAAACGACAATGAAAAAATGACAAACTTTAAAGTTCATTGCAAAAATCTGAATAAAATGGCTATTATACATGCATCGTCAATTCTAATTTCACATTAATAAGCCTATTTCAGTTTCTTAAGAAATTAGCACAGGGAATGAATACTTATAAAAGTTTATTTTTTATTAGAATAAGAAGGTAAATTTGTAAAATAATCTAAAATATATGTTATATTATTCTTTTTTTCTTGCCACAATTTTCAGCCATTTTCTCTTGCATAAATTAATGTTCCTTACGGTCGATCGTTTCTGAATGAAATGAAGTATACGACAAATCTCCTTGTTTAACGTACACACATGAACGTCATATACAAGCTTCCTCATTACGGACCATGAGCAGTAGAATTTCTAGCGTTTTTTTTAAATGACGGTCACGGATAACGTTTATCGTTTAGACATTTTTTGATGCACTGAAACTCTCTATTGTCAATGACAGAGGCGGCTCTACCGTTACGTGCAATAGTTCAGCGCAGTGCCTATACTGTAAAAATAATATTAAAAACATGAACACCTACGATATAATTCAAAGATATTGTTAAATTCAGAAAATAGTTTTAAAAACGTCAAAATCCTCTCACTCCTCGTCATTTGTCTCTCCCCTAACAATAATCCTAACGTCACTTTTCTTTCCGAAAGGGATTGGGTTATAAAATCTAGAATACGACGTAAACTGCTTGCCTAAGTGTGACTAAATATATTAAAATATACCACTGATGGTTAAAGTATACGACATTATAGTTTCGCTATTTGCGCATCATTGATGGATGTTCAAGCTTGAGACGGAACTACCACGTTGTCAAGTGTCGATGCTATCATCGGAAAAACAGTAATTAAATGCTTAAATAATTTTAATTTTAATGGAGGGTAATAGAAACATTTGCCCATCAGAAATCACATAGAATAAATTTGCTATACAAATGATACTGCTATGTTTGGGTTGATATCCTTTTTATATGTAATAGTGCTAAATTATGCTGACGACGAACTATGGTTAAATTTACACAATCTTAACAATTTAACATTACACAAAAGCAAGCTTTGTCTTATAAATACGTTACCCTTATTGGTATCATACCGTATCAATATCCTTGGGCATTGTTTTTAATAAGTATACTGATATCAAAGAAATTAAACAATTGTAATATTAGAAGCATCTTTTTCATCTGACATTCTATTTATTTTATTACATGCACGACAAAATTTTATAGGTTCTATAAATTGCAGTAGTATCAAGGAACAGTCACATTATTTTGTTGCACTGCCGTTTTTTAGGGTCACCAGCCGCCACTGGTCAAAGAAGTTTGAAAACTGAATTGCCAGAAGTGACGGATGATTGCCTTCAGTCAGCAGTCATGATAGAAAAGAGAAATAAATGTCCACTGTGTGAAAATGTCTATTTTTTCAAGTCAAGCTTGGTACTTCATAAGAGGTTCTTGCACAGTGAAGGTAATTTCATTTTTAATGAGATGAAGGACATTAATAACTGATGCCATTTTGATATTATTTTTTCTTAGAAAGTCATGGGGCCGAGATAGCAGCTACTTTCATTCCGAGTTGTGGTGATAACATTAATGACGTGGGGGTGGAGGAGAATTCGGGATGTGGAGATAACGAAGGTGATCCAGATCCATTGTTATGGTTTTATGTTTGTAATCATGTTTTTTGATTGGTCGATTCCTTTCCTTCTTCCACAGAGTATTTTCTTTTGTGAAGAGATTGGAATGTTTCATGAATGTTGGAAAGTTTCATGAATATACTGTTAAAGTGAGTGTGTTGACGTGAGGTATTTTTTCGATGTTGATGTGATTGTATATGGAAAGATTAGGACGAGAATTGCCAGCGACATTCGTGAAATTTTTGAAGGGAAAGTGGTCAGGGATCAATGAAGAACTGGCGGATCTCCATAACATTAAAATCGTACCTGATGTTATTGTAGATTACCTAAGGTACTTTGTTATATTGCTTTTTGTCGAGAAAATGCTATATTTCAATTATGGTAAAGCAAAATCCACAATGAAATATAGTAGAAACCATGTATCTTTAATAGATAAAATGGTATGAACTATAACGTCAAAATTATCGTAAATTAAAACCTAAATTTGTATAGTAATACAATGACAATAATGATCGATTAGTATGTAGAATTATTCCCTGACGCTTTAATCAAGTTAAAACTCGTAGAAAATAATGTGACTAATTTACAGATTATTAATTACAATACAGAATAATTATATTTATAATGGACAAATAAAATGTTAATAAAATAGCCCTAGGTGACACTTCATTCTCGTTTGCAAATCAGAGTGTCGAAGTAGTGTGAAATTATGGAAACATATTCTAAAGTTATAATAATGTATTTCATAAATGAATGGTGACACTGTTGTCATGATTGTGTATGTTTTAACTTATTATTTCATACGCGCGGAAACTGTTACTGGTACACGGATCCTGCAGTGTACATTTTCTGTAGTGTGCCGACCTTATTCATGCTGAATGAATTGTAATGGCAACCAACAGCAAAATACCAATTAACAACATACCAACTATAACTACAAGCAGAATTCATATAAGTAATAATAAGGCACATTATCACTGACAATAGAAGGTTTTCAGTAAGGTTTAATAATTATCCGGGTTTTGCGTATTGAAATTTAAATAATGGTATGGTGAATCACTGAACCACAAAAATATGACCGGTTAAGCAGGCCTTCTGTGTTGCTTTATAAGGCATTGAAAGTTGCAGTTATATTCAAAATAATATCACCTGAAAACTCAAGTTATAATGTGTGTATTAGTTGTTTTGTTGCGGAAAATAATATTTAATTGTGTCCAGAAGTGTGCAATGTGAAAATTGGATTTCGAAGCATTTCATTTGATGTATACCTTAAGCAAGTAAGAGAAACATCGTAACACTTTCCTACACCAGAAAAAGTGTTCACAACATATACGGGGGCGTTTGAGTACTTTTATCCATAAAAGTACAATATCATTTTGTACTAATCATATTCGACGTGAACCCTAGTTGTCACGCGAAGAAGTTACTTCTTTAAAATATTTTAACTGGTGAACATATAACAGTTTTGTCTGCGGCTTTGGAAGTTTACTCTGCAGTCTGAGATATTGGATCGCATCAAGGTGAAGTATGGATTTAACATGCGGAACGATAAGAAATATTAACATTGCAAATGTAGGGTATAATATAAATGCACATATTAAAGTACGGAAAATATTCGCTTATTAATTTTTTCTTCTTTTTCACATGATGTTCAAAATAGTTTTATGAAACTTTGAGAATCATTACCACACGAATAATAATATTCTTGGATGTTGAATTACAATAAATCTTGACTTTGATGCGGTCTTCTTACAGATGATGACCTTAATTTCTTGAGCGGAAAACACTGCCAGTTTAGTATGTACAAAATGGAATTGTTATTCATATGACAATGATTGCGTTTGAATAATTACCTGGGCGAAAGTGTTGGTGTATTAGCGTTTATCTGAATGATGATAAGTACTCTGGATATTTCTACTTTGTTTTCATCCAAAAAATAAGAAATAAAATATATTGATCAGTGAATTGCTGTGAAATTATTGTAAGGTATTAAACCACTATAGTCTTTCATGGGAAAACTTACCATGGTATTGCTGAGAATTCAGAATCGCTTAAAAGTGTCTGTAAAATTAGGTTAGAAGAGCTTGTGGACGTTTCTGAGGATATTTGTGCAGATACATTGATAAAAATATAATGAACTTCAAATTATGAGAGGTGGAAATAAGTTTTATTTGATATTCGATTAAATAAATATAAATGAGAAATGTGCTAACGAGTTATTTATATACTTGTACGGGGAAACAAAATGTACCATGTGGGAAAAAGTTATTTTGTTATTGGTATAATGCAATACAATTTTTTTTAGGAAATGTTGTTGTTTTCGTTTGAATCTTTTGAATGTTACCCTTTTATTTTAATTTTGTGATACCTGAGAATGGTTGAAGCAGGTAAGAAGAGAATGGTTGAAGCAGGTAAGAAGAGAATGGTTGAAGCAGGTAAGAAGAGAATGGTTGAAGCAGGTAAGAAGAGAA
>JAQFYR010000129.1:0-15782 GCA_034694985.1 Campodea silvestrii
CATACAGAATATTTTGGTCTGCGTAAGCAGGCAATATACGCTCTAATGAAATTTCCTCCCTCAAGTAGTTCAATCCCGTTTACGTCTTGGACATTGCCGTCTAGCAGTACATGCATTTAAAGTAGGTTTGCTCCCTTCCCCATTGTTTCCCCATTGTGGGGGAGAACGAAGAACCCCTGATCATTTTCTTAGGGTTTGTCAATTCTTTCAGAACTTACGTGAGCAGATATGTGGCCAAGTTACGCCCTCTGTGTTCCGTCGTCTGTACTGTTCTGTCAATACAACGAGTCGATATGTTTAACTTGACAAGAACTTCACGTAGATTTGTCACCGATCTGGATCTGGATTTCTCTGGTCTGACTGTACAGGTTTCTCATTTCTGCTTTCCACTAATATCCAATGAACTTGACGTTGAGTTGGATGGGTACGAAAAACAAAACAAAGACATACTAAACTACAGTACATAATATTCAAATCATTGTATTCACTTTACAAAAGGTATGAATGAAGAAACTGCACATACAGAAAAATAATGTGTGCGTATAAATGTACAAAATACGTAATTACAGTGCAAAAATGTCAGTAGATGTTGTATTAAAAATATTTATGGGAAATAGGATGTTGGCTTTTACGAACTCCGCACATTTAAAATACACTCATTGGTATTGGAACTTACTGTTTTCAGGGTTCTCTTTAATTTTGTGTTTCATGCACTGTATGTTCCCGATATTTTTGATTTCTGTTTATTCATCTTTCCAAATATTTTCGCTGATGATGATTTTTGTGAAATGAAACTACTTTGAGAATTATCTCTACTCAGAAAGCGACTTCTTTCAATTAATTGTAACACAACTATCAAAATTACAAACATAAGAAAGATGAGATTTTGTATAAGGACTTCATTTTATGTCTACAATTCTAAAGTTAATAACCCGTTTTATATAAACCGTAAAAAAAACAAGGTACAAACAGCAGGAACCATAAAGGTACTGTTAAAAATGTTAAGTATATACTCAGAGCAAAAAGTTCCGCTATCTCGAAAACAACTTAAGTTAAAGTTAAACCCACTATGCAGAGTCACTTCGAATTCACTGATTACATGCACGGTAATGGCCTCCCAACCAGACGGTCTCAGGGCTTTTCTTCCTTTTCTAATTGCATTCCCTCTGCTATGAATATTCATTGACGAAGGTCGTATATAATTGAGCGAAGAAATGTTTGTTTGAATATATTACATCATCGTGTTGATGTAGATGTTGCTTCTGCTCTTTATTTAATTGCGGAAGTCAAAGAAGGAAGTGAAAGTGGGGAAACAAAAGGTTTAAGGCAGAGCATTACTCGCATGGAAGGAATATACGCCACTGGGAAATTTCTGCGGTACGTTTTTTTTATAATTGATGACATCCGTAAGCATACGAATGAAATTTTATGTTCAATTTGTTATTTAAGAAAGATAGATCAATAAGAGTAGCCTGAGGATAAGGAAAACGCTTCATCTTCAATCAAAATAAAGCAGACGAACAATATTAATCATGTGAATTGTCCTCAATCGGAATTTGTACATGAAAAGAGTCTTATCAATATTTTCTACCTGTGTAGAATTTTACCCGTTAAATCGACGTACATTTATTTTCTGTGTGCGTGAGTTGATTGTATATTTTTTGTCATTTTTCCCCGTCCATTACCGTAAATTTTGTTTCATAACGAGAACATAAAGATCTTAAACGTAATAATAAAAAAGACATTATCACCTTGCTTTGTAAATGCTTATTTTGCAATACTGGACAAGCTTCGCCCTTATTGGTATTGGCATGAATAACCATAATTAAATTGTTCAATGCTATATACAACAGGAAATAACTGATAGGGTTATTCCTTATGTTGCCCATGAGACCGAAAATTGCTGAATATCCGAAATAAGCATTTGCATAACAAGGTGATTGCGTTATTCATAACATATAGTAGTAACTTCTTCTCAACAGTCAATTACAAATTTTCTTTCATTGTATAATAAAAGTAAATTCTGTAAAGGTTAATTGAGTCAATTTTAATTGAAACATCATTATGGAAAGAAGAAAAATATCCCATTCGATACGACAATCTATCTCGCTCTTATAATGTCAATACTATATGCAAAGATGCAATACCTGCTAGATACTGATTTATCTGATTAATTAAAGTATCTACATTCAATATCAGAGGAAGATACGATTTATCACTATCAGTTGTTGAATGCATTATCACTTTTTAACCCCTCGGGAACCTAAGAAATTCCGCACCCATCAACATCCCAAATCTCACAGTTACATCGAAGGTATAGTGTCCTGGCCTGGGAGATTAACCATTGATAATACACTGGTTTACTGGATCCTATATTCCTTTGATATTTAGTGCAAAATTTATACTTTGAATATGTAATCTGTTTACAAATAACTAATTTACTTGTTCTTATCACACAACGGCCCCCCCCGGACCGACAGACGGCAAAGTAAATGTTCTAAGCGAGGGGGTGCTCACTCCCTTCAAAGACGTACACCAAAACGGAAATTTTTATTATGACTTTACTGACTTCCTACATTGTTTAATGGTAAATTTTAATGACTTAATTGTGACTTTGTCGCAAAGTGTACACCTGACTTAATAAGTGAGCACCCCCTCGTTTCTAAGCGATATCCACGTAAACTGAGTTGACACTTTGCATTCAAATACATTGTACAAATACGTGCTACCCAATGTCAGTCGATAATCTGCGTAGAATTGTATGTAGAATATATTCGTAGGAATGAACGCATGCAAATCATACTTTAAAATTTGGGGTTTACGCTTTCATGAACGGAGCAGTGGAATGCTTTTTATAATCAATACTAAACAATTGTTAAACAGTTTGTTCTTAAAAATAACATCAAATTAAGGAGACGGTTTCTCTCTCTGTAATCAATTGTTGTAGAGAAACTGGACTGATTCTTCTTCATAATAGCGTAACAATAAATACCCAAAGGGCGTCGATAGCCTCGAAAGAATGGCACAAATTAGATAATTGAGTTCAGTGTACAGTACCTTCCTAATATTTCGTATCATTTCTTTATTAAAACTTATTTAGACTAATGTATAATATGTTAATTTATTTCAATCACCCGTGCATGTGAATTTTCAACAATTGGAGCAGGTGAAAAGAAACTAGGAGTAATTGGCCATCATAACACAACTGTAAAAATATAATTAAAATAATCATCTTGTTTATTATCATCCTTTCACAAAGATTACAGTTGCTTTGTGCTAAATGTAATTACCACAAGATTTCTTCTAAAATAATCTACGTTATATTAAATAACTCAATTCCCTGGCCCAGGGTTACGTGAATAATTTCATCTAACTTATTTCTAACGCAAGAACCTTCTCAGTAGAGCAAGCTTTCAACCCCCACATCATCCATACTGTACAAACCTGTCAATATTTTCCCACCTTTCAAAACCTTCTAACGAAGCAACAATACCATCCTACCCAACAATAACAACAATTTCAATCCGCCGGAGAGAGAGGGAGTAGTACAGTATATGCTTTATTCCTCTACTAGTGACATCTATATGTATTCTCCAGAGCACCATGCTCCCCTTAATGACGATGTTTCATCAAGGATCACTTTGTAATGGAAGCAGACGACGTTTGAGCTTTCCCTCAGGATTGAAAGCAATTATGGAAAGTGAAGAAGAAAAGAAAATAGGTGATACCATCGATTTGGTTTCCTATTGATACTGTGGAGTGGGGAAAACATGTCTGTCAACTCCTTATTTAAACATCAGAGATTTTTCCGGGTGTCTGTGATTCAGAGTTTTGACTGCATTTTGTTTCTTTAAAACTGTCCCTATATTTGAAATATTAGTTGTAGTGGGATTATGTTGATTGGTATTGTGACGTCATAACACACGAGAATGCAATGTCATCACCATTATATTTATGACAAACGTTGCTAGCGATTTTCAGGTCGAATTCCATATAATGTCTGGTTTTTATTGTTGCTATAATTACAACATCAGGTAAGAGAGAGCGGGTCTCAAATGGCATGCAAATATATTAGAAGTGTAAAGAAGAAATCCATAACTAATTTCCTAAGTAAATCTTAGTTTAAAATTCCAATATACTGGATTCTACTCGCTTCTTGATACTTTCATGGTTCATCCTTTCTTTTGATTGATGTTTTTGGTTAATCTAACTAACAACTTATAGTTCCTATTTTACTTTTAACGATTAGTTTGAGTAATGAAATCACAAGTATTTACGTTTTCTAATGATAGCATCATTATTATTAAATTGAAATGTAACGTTATTGATTTGCATTGAGTTGTTTGGGAACACCGGTGATCGTCGTTGAATTGAATGATGAATCAAAATATTTGTGTAATTAAATTGTTACTGAATGCATCGGTAAACTTTTTCGAACAAACCCATTGTAATATTATACCAAATTACCAATGCTACAGTATCTTTGATATTAATTCCGCATCATTGGGAACGTACAAATCAAACTTCTGTGATGTTCTTAGCTTCTGTTGGATATTCTAACTCGGAGCAAATACTGTACGTCAATCCGTTGGATGTTCACAGTTGACTTGAATCCGTTTTAGTCTGACCTGAATTGCCAGTAAGACCAAAGCGGTGCAAAAACTATTTAAATACCGTGCAGGCTGAGTGGTCTATTGTTCTTGTTGCAGTTTACAGTGCACAGATGGTGTTAGTGCTTTTTCAATCGAATCACTCATTTCGATGGTATCTGAAGTAAGCAGAAATATGCAGAAACGAATTTTGCGCATCATTACAGTTCTCCTGCTATTTACTGTTCTTGGATGGCTTACAGGTCATGCTCAGTGCATTGCGCAGTGCGTTTTTTTCGTATCTTCTTCCGTAAGGAATATAGATATCTTCGGTAAAGACTTCCTGTCTTTGTCGAGACGATCAACGACGTCATAAAAAACGAAGTTCTTTCTGTCATTTCACAGTTGACGTCGAGTATAATTCAGCTAAACTACTGTACAAAGCATCACTTTGTATCATAATTTATCTTCCATATTTAACAACGAAAGTTATACAGTAAATTACAAAATAGAGTTGTACAGAGCCTGATGGTCATTTATACAATTACAAAAATGGAAGCTTTCCTCTACCAAATTTAATTAGTTCCTTACTTGGACCTCTGGAAATATTGCTATTGTCATCCAAGGAGAATATTTTAAACTGCACTTATTGAAACTCTTATTTTCAACATGACGTAAATACTTGATATCATAACTTAATTTTCTTCATTGATTTTATTAAATAAAAATATCTATTACAAACTTATTCAAGCAATTAGTAACATTGGAAAAACTGATATTATGAATTTTCATCTTTTGAGAACTCGTTTTCCGGATCTCAAAAGTTTTATATTTGTGAAGAATGAAGTTGTGAAATGAACTTTTACATTTTACAGTTGCATGCAGCTCCAATTGTCACAACAAAGCATTTCTTCATTAAAAAATGATCTACTAAAGTTCGTCTAACTTTCGCAAAATATTTCATCCAAACTACTTTATAATTACATAAGTTCTATTCTGGGATCAATAGAGGCGTTGCTATCTCTTTAATTTCTCTTACACACGATATCAGTGCCACCTGGGACATATATCCTGAAGCTGATGAAACAGCTGAGTAAACTTTGCATCGAGTTTGACACTTCTCTCCGCTTCTTCGTTTATACGTAGGTACGTATGTATTATTTGGTTCAGTGGAACATTTCTAACACAGATTTCCAGCAGTTGGAAAACATGTTTTCGTACTACGCTCGGACAAGCGCAAAATACGTTATACAGAGTGAAAATATGGTATACAGTCAACTATTAGGGAAAAAGTTATAAAGTCGAATTTATAGGTGCACTATTCACAAAATTAAAATAGCCCAGGATAACAACTTAAAAACTCAGAAATATTCTGAGGAATATTATTTTGTCAACTCTACTGATAAACGAGATTTCCTTCAGTATAAAAAATACTTCAGACAGAGGGAATACTTATATTTAAATGAATTAGACCCAAGTAATAGTTACAGCACTCAAGTATTGCCGGTATTTTTTAATGTTAGCACTGAATACATTTAATAATAACAATGAATCTTTGTTTATTGATCCTTCGTATCTATGTCCAGGGTATCTCTAAGCATTTTAAATATTTAACCGTTTAAAAATAGTTTTCGCGAAAACAGGGAAATGAATGGTAAGATAATTATATCCCCATAAAGCGAGTTATTGGTTCATGAATGAATCATTGATGAAAGATAATCCCAGTATGTGAATTATATCTCTATATTCGCATATTATGTTGTTCTATATTTCTTAAAGTAACAAGTATCATGGGATCTTGGATTTCGAATATGTTTTATATTTAACATGTTTTTTTTTTAAAACGTTACAATCTGTATTATTACTTAACAAGTCGTCATTTTAAAGTCTGAATTTCGTAGGGAGCATACGTATTGGTGACAGATTTAGTTTCTCGAGTAGTTCCTCAAATATACATCTCTATGATACTCCAATCCAAATTTATGGCAAATACACTTGACAAATTTTCTTAAGTGAGATCCCTTCAACGTGTGAGGATTCCACATCGGGATTGCGTAGGTGTAAGGATTGACTTGATTACGAAATGTATAGTTCCCGAATGGTGGCTATATTCTTGAAATGTGATGTATTACGGTTTACCAACTTAGCATCTTTATCCTTTTTTAAAGCTGACCTTCAATGCCACTCCTATGCGTCTTTACGTTATAAATATAGATGGGATCTAGCAATATAATGTTTTACAATCCTCTAATTTCACGGGATTTTACTTTCTCCTAACAAAAACACGTGTATGGGAGGTTTAACAATGGGTGACATACTGTATACAACTACAGTGTATATACATAGAGTATGCGCATAATAAACGAATTATTTGATATATAATTATAAAAACCATTGTAATCTATGAAACCATCTTACAAAGCATTTACTGTTATGTAGTGTTTCTTGGAACTCAACACAATACATTATTAAATATTAACATCCTTCCCAGAATTTCCACATTCAAGTAGAATATCCAAAGTACTCTATCACAGCGTATGTGATTTCGTTATCCTTCTACATATTGTCCCAAGCAAACACATCTCCTCATTCAAAGCGTTCCAACAAAAACTCAAATACATATTTACCATTTCCTTTTTGTTATTTTTCCCCCTTTTTTCCTTTCTTTTTATTTACCTTCCATTTAACCCTCACTTTTTCCCGGACTTTGATAAACTCCATGTACTTCCCACCACACATATAAAAGTCCATCATTTTTGCATTTTTTCCCTCTTTCTCCACAGAGAAAAAAAAGTATGAAACTTTTTCATATTATTATTTGTCTTTTTCCTTCTATATAGCTGTTCTACAACTCCGACTGAAGCAAAATGAAAAATGTTGGAAATACTTCATACGAAGAACAAGGCAGTGAGGAGGATGAAGTAAATAAGGAAATTGACTAAGTAGAACTTCAAGGGGTTTATTATGAACTTCGTATTAAAGAAATTCTGAAGTTGTCAAATGTTCCATGGTGTTATAATGTGAATGCCTCTAAGGAGATGAATAATACTTATTTATTATAAATTTGATTTCGTGTGTATTCTGTTCAAAACTAATTTATTGTATGAATATTTTTGCGTTTGAGGTTTTGCGAATGAACTCTTCATTGCTGTTCATTATATTTTGAAATGGTATTGAAATATTTTACAGCAAAGACTTGTTGAAGAAGACTTTTGGAAACATGGTGATATAGAACTGCATTTATAAACTAAACAAACAGAACTGAAATTAGCCCAGAACATAAACAGAGTTCTGTGTTTTACTGTCATGCACGATTAGCAAGCTGCTTTATTGACTATATGACATAAACTCTTTTTCGTGTGTGAAGTTTGAAATGGTAATTTGAGTCCACTGTGATTTGTTTTTCATTAATTTTATACAAAGGAAAGAAACAAGTCAACGATATCGTTAAGAAAATATAAAGTTTAACTTTTAGAGTGATAAACGACTGGAAAGTTAATACTCACAAAACTTCTGAATTTGAAGCACTTTTAGCGGCAAGGCAGACAATACTCAAATGATATAGTACTTCTACTAAACAGAAGCGAAACACACTAAGGTTCCACTTTAATGTAAGCCGCACACCACGTCGGATCGGATCGGAATTTTCTTTAACATGGAGTTAAATGGAAAAATTCCGTTCCGATCCGATCGGATCCGACGTATTGTGCGGTCTTTCATCTACAAGAATGCATATGATACGCTTTTTTCGTTTCCGTTCCGATCCGTTCGGATCCGATCCGACGTAGTGTATGAGAAGCTTAAAATGGATTTATCGAGCATTCTTTGTCATTTCTGGTTAAACATTTATGACTAGAATTAAATATGTACATGTTTGAAAGTCTTTAGTATCATTTTCAATGTGCTGTTTTAACATTACGAAATCATAGTTACGATGTTTCGAGTTTCATAATCTAGATTGCAAGAGTAAACTGCAATGTACATTAATTTCCTATCGCTTCTGATTACTTTTACAATTATTTACATTATCGTTTCACAAAGAATCCGTTAAATTAAATAGGAAGGAACTACTGTGAAGAATATGAATTGATTAATGACCAAAAAATAATCAAACACTGAAATATATTAGCTGTCTTAATTCTGGTCCTTGCACAAATCGTGAAAGAAAAGGAACGATGATCACGCTTAAAGCAACCTCGAAGGCTTCACCTCATACCCAAAACCCACGTGATTTCAAATCGATTCCTCGTTCGCTTTCGAGTCCAGTCATCATTCCCTACCCTAGTATAGTCCATTAAAACATTCAGCAGAATGCAGAGCTAATTTCTTTCTTTCCTATTCAAGGCGCAAATCACATTATGACGTAATTAGCAGAAATGGATCACTGTCCTTTGACGACGAATGAGATGGACCAGTAAATAAGCAGAAAGTTCTTTTTCGTGTACGGATTGGAGATAGAGATTGAGTACATAAAGTTTTCATTCAAGATCCACAATCAGAATTTTCATAGTATGATGGTAAAATATTCAAAATTTCAATATAATAGTGAAATACTCGTTTATTAGGTACTATACTAAAGATTTGCTCGAAACTATCGTATCCTGTTATCACTGCAGCACTTATAAATACCAATAACGTCTGCAGGACTTTTTATGTGCTACTGTAGTTATGAAAAAAAAAAATGTTCATGTGGATTAAGAAAAGTGTAGATATTATTTTAACATCCTGCCTTTGTATACCGACACTGACAATAATTGTTGTTTATTTTACACGGAGCGTATAGCATATACTAATTTCCTACAAAAATTAGTATCCAAATTCCCCGAACACAAATTATTGTCATAAAAAACAGTACCTTGCGCTAAGGATTACAGTCTGGGGTAAGCGGTCCTTTTCTGCGATGACAAATACTTTTACAAATATCAGTTAAAATTAATTATTTTATTTATTTACTTATTTTTAGCTGCTACTCCTGCTGAAGATATGTTGTAGGAAGTAGGTCTGACTCTGAGGTGTTAATAAACAGTTAACCAATAAAATTATAAAATTTCGCTAATATTATAATACTTAATGATTGAATACTAAGTTTCCGATTTCTTCTTCCTTAAATGACTGTTAACTGCATGGATCCTAAGACAACATTTTCTGTCATCAATATCCACAGTGCGCCAAATATCTAATGAACAAATGGATTCAATATATCGGAAAAGCAGTTGCGCATAAGCGTTTGTTCCAGTGAGCTATCTGTATAAATGCTGAGCAATGATCTGTTGAATCTAATTGTGACAACAACTTCTATTCTCAAGATTGAATCACTTTGGTTATAAGGATTCGAAATACGATATGTGTGATAGTATAGTCACAAAATATCTATGAAGAACAACTCAATTTTCATTTAAATCTCTTAAAATAACGACTTCTTATGACACACTTGGGAGCGGTATCATTAATACTGTTAACCAGAGTGGCCTTGTAAATTAAATTAATTAGTAATTATTATACTCTTTAATACATGATTAAACGAATGCAGCATATGTTCCGTTATACGCGTCTGATTACTAAGTCATTTCGTGTCCCTAAGTCATTATCGAAATTTACATTTGACCCAATGATCCTGAAAAAAAAAATAGGACAAATTGACCCATCGTTATTTCTCTTCATGCATTGTACAGTATCCTACCTGCAAACCCGGCATATCGAAATGCATGCCTGCTGCTGCTCCGAGTACCGTAGAGGCCGTTGACCCATAATTCTGATGATGATGCGTATGAAGAATCTTTTGAGCGTGCCTAGAAGACCCTGCCTGGTATGCTGAACAGCTCAGTTTCATACTGCAGCACTACAAAAGGAAAACAGATAAAGTATTAAGGAACTTCAGATATTATGAGCGCAATAACACTGCAAAAACGATAAGTACATGTACTTTGTAATCATAGTTTCAATGAAATCTGTTGATCTGTTTCAGGAGATTCAAAACTGCAGTTAAAACATGTAGGTGTAATTAGAAACAGAAATTACAATGATCCAGTGCCTTCCTCTATATTACAGAACAAGAGTCATAATTATAAGAATCAAATTATTGTGGACTTAATATTGCACATCATTAGTGATAGTAGAAAACTTCACCTTGTAGAAACTGTCGAAATATGGTTATGCATTCAGTATAGCGACACTGGACCTTACCTGTTACTTTATTTGGTAGTGAGCATTGCCAAACGATCGTGCTATTGTACGTATTAGTATTACATACGATTGCTGAACAGTTGGTGTTTTTACTATTTTTAATCATCATCTAACTTAAGTAATGAATGAATTGTGTGTATTGCTTTCATTGTAATACACATTCATATTTTTACAACTATGTCATTATAATACGCACTCATATATTTGAAATATCCGTTCCTACTTTAATACTTTTACAACATTGCTTTGAAAATGGAAAGAATGTTTCCGAAAATATAATCTAAATAAAGACCATTTTAGCAACAGAGATGTGAACCTAATTATTGTGTGAATAATGGTGTCTGTTATACATATACACAAGGACTGTTACACTGTATCAGATCGTTCAACAATGTTCTGGAAGGATACGTTTGAAAAGCTGCTGGAGTGAGCACATGTTGCACATCCACAGCACGGCAGCACCAAAAATTCACACACTATTCATTAGAATGTTAATTTTTTAATCATGTTTTTGAAAAATGATGACCAGCCTATCGAAACTAGTCGAGCAATAAAAGTACGGTTAAAAACAGAGAAGTGGAAGAAAATTAGTTTATTTAAATACAATCTGGCACCTCTGTTAAGTTCTTCTATACAAAAACAGTGTAGTTGTAATACCTCTCTTCAACCCCTCGGGGAAGGAGATTTGTGGTACGGTATGGCCGTATGGGTATGGTTGGGTACAGCTTGCTGGATTCCAAATTCCTCTGATAAGTAGTGCAAATAATTCCTTCATAATTATAATCAAATTATAATGTATGAAAATAAAAATAAAATACTTTTTTCTCACAAGAACGTTAGCTTTCAGTGATAAATTAGAAAATATGAAATCCCATACCAGAATTTCCAGTCCAACTTATAAATTAAAATAAGTTCACTTCTTTTCTAGAAATATTAGTAGCACGATTATAACATACTTTTCAACAAACAAACAAATACAACTACAATCCAAAAATATTTTAAAAGTGTTTCATAATGTGTCAGCAGAAATGTGTCAATTCCCATGTGTGTCAGGTGTTTAAAGTTCGTTGTTTACCAGTCCTACCTATCTCTCCGCCTTGGGGAACAATTAATTGATCACGTGACAGAGAGTCAAAGTGCATCGCCTCCATTAGCAACCCTTAATTTAATAACAAGGGATATTACAGAGGTCCAAAGTGGACAGAGTCGCACTGCTGGAACAGTGGAACGAGAGTTATGTATAACAAGATCAGGGAAATACATAGGGTAGATTAATTTGTTTTAAAAGTAGGGCAGTAGGGAAATTTTAATATTGTGGCAGAGGGATATTTTGTACTACGTTTTTATTGCGTACAAGTTGGTTTGAAATTCAGATATACTGATTTTTTACTTTTATACGACAAAAGCAACTTAATGTTGTTTGAATTATTTGTGAACTATACAGAAATTATTGTTAATGGAGACGCAATAAAATTCATAGAACTGATTACGATATTCTGAAGGTACGTGTAGTTATACACAAATAATGTCAATGAAGAAAATAGTCTTCTACTGTACTCTATTTGACACTTCGGAACTACAGAATTAACTTGAAATCCCAGAAATAAATAAGTCCTTTTTAAATTAAATAAATATTCTCGAATGAGATTCTATGTATTATATATACATATTAAATAAACACATTGAGGTTAGTCTTACATCGAGAATTGCCTTACGTTATGCAGTACAGTTAGTTATATTAAGAACAATTTACGTCCTGATTTTCAAATTCTTGTATATCAAGAATTAGAAAAGAGTAAACTTATGTCAGTAATGAGAACACATTATAAATAATGAAGCAAAACTCACATCTATTTCATTATACGTTTTGTCACTTCGTATATGCTTTTTTCAATAACTTTTGCACAGATTTTTATTCTTTACTAATTAATTAATTAATAACGTTAAAATTGTGTATAAACACATCCATTCCGAAAAGTGTAGAATGATGTGATGGTGTACGATCGGTATAACTAGTTCATAACAATAAATATAATTCCTCTTTATTATCTGGCACAAGGCATGTTGCGTGTCATTAGTTCATGCATAAATAAAGAATCTTCTGCCCCATTGCAGACCTGTAGTGGTAAACAGTTATCATAATTATTTTAATTTTATTAGCACAAAATTGCATAACCATGACTTTACCTCTTCCGGATAAAGTAGAAATTGTGGTAAGTACAGGTAGGCCTACATAAAACCATTTTACGGTGACGTAGTAACATTTCATAGCCATAATATTCCCTGGCATCACGTTGAGAACTTTCAGAATATTAATGACAAAGTTGACTTTCTAAACTGTTCTTTACTAAATATTTTCAACATACATGCTCCTTTAAAGACTAGAAGGTTCACTAAACCCCCTGCTCCTTGGTTAACTCCAGAAATTAAGGGGTTAATGCACGAAAGGAATAAAATACAAATTGCCCTCCGAAAATCACCTGACGAAATTCTTAGAATTAAATTTAACAAATTACGAAACACTGTAAAGCAAGCTATAAGGGATTCCAAACGTACCCATCTTGCCTCTTCATTAAATGTTCAAGATTCAAAATCTCTGTGGAATTCACTGTCCAAATTTGAAATCACTGATAGTAAGAGTCAACCTAAAATTCCCTTCTCTGCTGATGAGATTGCGAAGCATCTTATAGCACAGGTACCAAACACATCGACAACAAAATATTTAAATACCAATAGGCTTAATAGTCTTGCTTCAGATTTTCAATTTTCCGAAGTAGATTCAATTACAATAGAGCAAATCCTACTTAACATCAAATCAAAGGCTATAGGGGTCGATGGTATTTCTGTTAAAATGTTGCATTTATGCATGCCACATATCACTGGCTGTTTAACTCACATTGTAAATTATTGTCTTCAAAATTCAGAATTCCCGTCCGTTTGCAAAAAGGGTCTGGTTATACCACTCGCTAAAAAAACAGTTATTAATAGTTTAAACGATGTTAGGCTCATAAATATTTTACCAGTCATCTCCAAAATTATTGAGAAAGTAGCATGCATTCAGTTAC
Source organism: Campodea silvestrii (assembly GCA_034694985.1). Taxonomy (NCBI): domain Eukaryota; kingdom Metazoa; phylum Arthropoda; class Diplura; order Rhabdura; family Campodeidae; genus Campodea; species Campodea silvestrii. Next base: position 13,838 of record JAQFYR010000129.1, read on the forward strand.
AGGAATACCTAGCCCTAAATAGCATTTTGTACTGCTGTCAATCTGGATTTAGGAAGAACCATAGCACCACAAGTGCCCTTGTCAAAGTTACTGGAGATATACACAACCAAATCGACGTCGGTAACATATCTCTAATGGTACTGCTTGACTTCAGTAAAGCGTTTGATTGTGTACCACATGACATTCTGTTGCAAAAGTTAAGTAATATAGGTATTTCAAGTAAAGAATATGGATGGTTCAATAATTATCTTACTGACAGAGTTCAACAAGTCAAAACCTATAATGAGTCATCATCCTGGTTCTCTGTAAATGCTGGTGTACCCCAGGGTTCAATACTGGGTCCACTCTTATTTTCTATTTTTATAAATGATTTACCATTAGCACTTCAGTATACTAAGGCTCATCTGTACGCGGATGACGTCCAGGTTTATTCTAGTGCTCAACCCTCTGATGCTCTTGGTCTTATTGAAAAAGTCAACTCGGATATTCAAGGAATATTATCATGGTCAAATCAAAATAAACTCTTTCTGAATCCCGACAAATGTCAGGCGATAATTTTTGGTAGCAAAAACATTTTAAGAAATATTGAAAATGAAAAGACCTGTCTGCCATCTGTGACCCTTGGACAGAATACTATACCTTTATCATCGGAAGTAAAAAAATCTTGGAGTGGTAATGGATCAAAGTCTCACATGGCAGAATCAATGTGTGAATCTTTACAGGAAAACAGTACCAAAACTGAAAACTCTGTACAGAGTTCGCAACCTGCTTTCCAATAAGTTAAAACTACATCTCATAAAAACTATTGTGTTGCCAGCAATTGAATATGCCTCTCCAGTTTATGGTGAATTAAGTAACATATGCAGTAGTTACTTACAGAAGCAGAGAACATGTGCATCAGATTTATTTACAAACCTGTTGCATATGAAAGAACGTAGACTAATATCCTCATTATACTTCTGTTACAAAGCATTAGCTTATGTTGAACCAGAATACATTAATTTTCAATATTAATTTCAGACGCATCAATATAAGACGAAAGGCGTAATAAATCATCTTACTATCATACCAAAACATAGGACCACTTCATATTCCAGATTACATTTTGTATCTATCAACACAGAATGGAATTCCTTACCTCCTATTGCCAAAAACAGTAAACTTTACAAAACTTTCAGAAGGCTGTGTACGAGATACGTTCGGGGGGAGGAGTTGGTTGTAACAAAATAAAAATTATACATATTAGAATGCATTTACATAATCGCAATGATAAACATATACTTATTATTTGCATTTATAACATTATTAGAAATCAGATGAGCTGCAAAACTGAATCGAATAATTGTATTGTATGCTCAAGTTATTTTCTTCATCTTTCATGTATGTGTGTGTACTTATTATTATCTTTTTTTGTTTGTTTTTGTAGCATTTAAGTAACTGCATCAAAACAATTATATTGTCAATATAAGGGTCAATTGTATAAGAGAGGGCTCGTGAATCCCTATATTCGCCCAATAAAGACGGCTATTTATTTATTTATTATTTATTTATCAGGCAGTTCTATTATCAACTAAAACGCTGGACTTGTCAGCTGAATGTTAAAAATTCGTACTGAAAAGTTAGGACCCTTCATTGAAGATGCGAACAAAATTGCGATATCCTAAATTCCGCACCTAAAATTCGAAATTTCTTTATTTACACATTTCAATAACAATAATATTTTTTACGCGTCAAAATTTACAGTTTATTGATATTGGGAAACAAAAACTGACTGAAACTACTTTTTATCTTTTTGCACGATCATACTGTACTTTACCTTTGACACTATATACAGAATGTTTATGATTTCAATGTTAAAGCAGCCGTTTGGGACCGTGCATAATCCACGTGGACAGTTTAAGGGGGGAGGGGGGTAATACTTTGTCCACATCAGTCCACAACAGGG
>JAQFYR010000130.1:0-15764 GCA_034694985.1 Campodea silvestrii
CCACTCTGTCGTTTTTCTTCTTACATGTTTGTACCACCTTCTAGTTAATAAATCACTATATGGAACAATAATATTTTTACAATTCTTATCTATTTCGTTAATGGGCAATAGCGTAGTCCATTGCTCTTTTTTCTTTCTAATTTTCATATACAATTTTTCTAAGTCTATACACTCATAACCTAATTTTTTACCCACTTCAAAAATATGTTTTTCTTCCCTGCGAAAGCATTAATTTGTTAGTGTATAAGTGAGCAATCTATTGAAATAAAAATTAAAAGATGTCATTTTATGCTGGTAAGAGTGGCAGCTCTCTACATCTACGTACAGTTCATTATTGGTTGGCTTTCTATATATATCAAATGTTACATTGTTATCATTTCTTATCACTTTTACATCAAGAAACGGTAAGGACCTATCTTTTTCTTTTTCAACCGTAATCAAATTTGTTCATGGTCTTGTCAAATTTGTTCATGGTGAGGCTAGAAAATACAATGGTTCAATTCTGCCCCCAATATCAAGGAGTGAAATTCTATCAACGTTATATAGACGATATATTTCTCCTTTTCGAAGGAGAAGATTCAGAATGGGAAGATTTGTATAATTCTTTGAATCAAAAATTTCCGTCAATCAAATTTACTGTTGAAAAAGAAAAAGATAGGTCCTTACCGTTTCTTGATGTAAAAGTGATAAGAAATGATAACAATGTAAAACATGCAATACGTATGTAGAATTTTAAATAATACTGGAAGAAGACTAATAGCCGTAATAGGCCTCGGTTTCGTGGTTCCTTTCTTAGGTATCAGAGCTATAAGTGCAATTTTAAAAGGACCAGGAAACTTGCCATGTTTCAGGCATATGTTAAAGTAATCAAGTAAATCTTCTTCATGCACCTTCATAATGATTGGAACAGTTACTGAAGGAATGCCGTCTGGACCATGCGCTTTCCTAGTGTTATATGATGCTAAGATATTCCTAAATTCCTGTATTGAAAATGGTACTTCGTCTGCCTCTTCTGTGTTTTCGTTTTGATTGTGGAGCATATTTGATATTTCCAAATCCTCAGCCTCTTTATCTATGTTTTTAGGAAAGAATGTATCAGCAAGATAGTTTATAGTTTCTTCAAAACTTTTTGTGTATGAGCCATCATTCGTCTGAACAGTTGAGACAATTTGTTGCCCACGAAGTTTCCCAAATATAATTTTGGAAACAAAACCAAATGGATCCTCGTTCAAGTTTTCTGAACAAAATTCTCTCCAACTTTGAACTTTTGATGCTTCGATCAAGCGATGGTATTTGTTTCTTTCTGTTTTATATTTTAGCACCTTATCGGCATTTTCACTCCTATAAGCAATTCTTCTTAATTTATTTACTTTTTTCTTCATTATTGTGAGATCTCTGTTCCACCACGGTACAGCTATGTGCCGTTTACTTTTATTCCCACTAGGAATAGCCGTATCCATTGCTTCTTTAATTCCGTGATTCATGTTGATAATATAATTTTCAAGATTTTGATCAGATGGTTCCTTTGCGCATATTTGAGTTGACTTTCTAACTGCTGCCTCATTTAGTTTTAGTTGTTCTTTAAATATTTTCCAATTTGCTTTACTGTAAAAATACACCTTGTTCCCAACACCATGAGTGATATCATCAGCAGTTAGTTGAAATTCAATGTGTGAGTGATCACTGTTTGTTTCCTCAGATGAAACAGACCAATTTTCAATTGCTAGTGGGTTTTTTAATTTTGTCATTGTTAGATCAATCCACGATTTTCTTATACAGTTGTTGTAAGTTGTTAAGAAAGTTGGCAGATCTGTGGTATTGTTTTGAAGATGCATGTTATGTTCAAAAATGAATGTTTCAATTAACTGCCCTTTCATATCGTTCTTCTTGCCGCCCCAAAGGGTGTTATGTGCATTGAAATCCCCGCAAATAATTATTGAACTTTTCGGGTTTTCTTTTATCATAATAGCTAAATCTTGAATCATTGGTTCCAATGATTTATCCGGTGGAACATAGACTGAGACCATAAGAACTGATTGCTTTCCCAAGAATATTTCTAGAACGGAGAGGTTTGGATTACTGTATTCTTCATGGAAAATGTGCTTAAGATTAAAGGTGTCACTGGTGATTATGCATGATTTGATTCGCATGCCAGTCTGAGATGTGGAGTGAAATTTTTTGTATGTTAGAGGGAATCCCTGAATTTTTGTATTTGACCGCGTGCATGGTTCTTGAATTAATGCTATATCAATATTGCTGTTTTTCATTTTATTTACTAATAGATGACTAGCAGCCATTCTTTTTGCTGAGTTCAGTTGAATAATTTTAACCTCCATACTCGGTTTTTTCCCTTAGTATCTGAATCATTCTGATTTGTTGTGGGCATATATAACTCCCAGCAAGATGGCATGTATTCACATGTTTACTTCTGTCATTACATACTTGGTTGTAATTTGAACAAATAGGACATTTCAAGTTGTCATCTTTGCATTCTTTCAGTCTATGTTTTCCACTGCATTTTGGACAGGTGTCTTCAGTATCAGTACAATTTTTACTTGAGTGACCGAATTTGCAACATTTGTAGCATCTTAATATTGACAGGTCTTCAATAGCATGCACAGAGTACCAGCCAAATCCAATGTACTTTTCTTTTATAAATTGCTTAAAAAGATCTGGCATAGTTTCAAGGTACCAGTTTTCTTTCTTGTCATTCCGACATTGTTTCTTGCCTAAAATTTTTATTTTATTTGTGAATGCTTCAGGTCCTCCAACTTCGTCCACTAGGTCTTTATTGTATTGAATGATATTTTCCATTAATGTTTCGTTTGTAAAACCTGCATTAACCCCAGTTAGGCAGACCTTGGGATATCGTATTTTTGGCATTTCGTACACTATATTTTTTTCCTGTAACGTTTCTTGTAGCTTTTTCCTATCATTCTCAGTTTTAGATGCAATAAGAACTTTGTTACTTTTTGTTTTTCGTATGGTTCTAAAAGAATTCCCTATTTCTCTCGTATCTACAAGTGTTTTGAAATGTGCAACTGGATCAACACTTTTTTCTGCATCCTGTTTGATTTCTATAATTGTGGGGAAGTCTTTCTCGTAGTTTATAGTAGTAGCAGCTTGAGCATACGTATGGCCTTGATTACCTATTGTTGATTTTAAACTCAATTTCGAAATATTGTCTTTTTCTAACAGTACATCCTTTAAAACATTAACCTTCGCTTTAAGTTGAACATTTTCAATTATCATGTTTAATGTCTTCGTTTTTATTTGTTCAGACATTTCCAGTATTTCTGTTTTATTATCTATTTCAATTGATTCAATTAATTTTATCAAGTTGTAGAGAGTGTCTTGCAATAATGTCCCCTCTGATTTCGAAGTAGTTCGTCTGGATGCAGTTGATGAACTCTCTGTTGTTAACGTACCTGGGAATTGATCGTTATAATCCAATTCTATGTTAGTGTTAGCTAGTTTAGAAGCTTGAGTTGGGCTGTCAGAATCATCCTGTTGTTCCCGGGATCTTTTGGGTCTACCTGTGACTTCGTTCAGTGATTCTATGCTGGATGATCTGGAAAGATTTTCATCTAAGCCTTTTATTTTCTTGTCAGCGTATATTTTTACTAACGTAGCAAAAATTTTGTTTGCCTCTTCACGTACGACTTGAGAGTTTGTGGGTGGACTATTTTCAGGGAAAACAATTTTTAATTCATTAAACGTTTTCTCATTATAAAATTTCCTATTACACAACATACTCTTTCGAATGTCCTCTGATGGGAATTTATCATACTTCTGAAAAAGTGGAATAATGAAACCGTGAATTGTTTCTTCTGAAAATGATCCTCTTCTTGGTGTACCTGATTCTGGTTTCGATATTTGTGGAAATGGAAATTTTTCATTTGTTTCTTTTTCAATGATTGTTTTCACGTGCTGTTCTAACTTTTCCGTCGTATCAAATAGAGTTATATTTTGTTCATACAATTCTGCTTTTCTTTTCTTAATCCAAGCGTTTTTATTCTCAATATCATCTACTGTCGTTTGTGATTGTGTTTTATTTTCCATAATAGAACTGTATATATTTTAAACACGCACTAATGGTATATGCGAACAGCTGTTACCTATCTGTCAAATGCTGCCGTACAGCGCCCGAAGGCTACTGCACGGAGTGTAGAGAGAAAGACAACTACTGTATGTGTGGAATACGATTTATACAACCAAACGCCTATACGGCAGAATCGAGGAAACGAAAAAACTAAGAATACTCGAATAATCTTAAGAGTTCCCTAACAAAATTAACTAAGGAGGACGACAACACTATTACACGTAAGTTTACATATTTGTAAGAAGTGAATTCATACAAATACCAATATAAAAAAGGAAAAATACGGGAGACGAAATCAACCTAACCTTCCTAAGCTGGCTAACTAAAGTCCCTTATAGTATCGGTTTTCGGATCAGTATTAATTTTGAAATCGGTATCGATTCCGAGATCAGTATCGAGTTGTGTATCGGTATCGAGTTGTGCATCGGTATCGAGTTGTGGATCGGTATCGAGTTGTGTATCGGTATCGAGTTGTAGATCGGTATCGAGTTGTGTATCGGTATCGAGTTGTGGATCGGTATCGAGTTGTGGATCGGTATCGAGTCTATTATTACCACTCTGTACATTGCTGCACAATGCTGGAGTTACTACCAGTTCTTTGTAAATAACTTCAGGCATATTCTTTGGTATGTAGTAATGTTCGTGATTTATATTGATGTCGGTTTCTTTACTATGGTGCAGGCAAAAATCGTGCATTTGATATACTAAAGTCGTTCCATCCTTTTCGACTGTATATTGGCCTTTATGGTTATGAATAACTAGTTTCATAGCCATTATCACATTCCGTGATAAAATGAAATCTTCATTTAACTCCGGAAATACATCAAATACTATACAATAAACACCAAAAGGAAATGTACATTCTATATCCACTTTACCTATTGAAGAAATCTCGCCTACTGCCAATCGGATTCTTTTTGTATCTCGCGTATCTATCGAGTCGGCACTTATATTACATCTAGATAAGGTGTGTTTGCTGACGACTGACACATTGCTACCCAAGTCACATAAAAATAAGTACTGACCTCCATTCACCAAACCAGTCAATAAAGGCTTCACATCTTTTAAGATATCATCATCTAGTTTAGCAATCATGATTGGTTGGGTCGGTTTACATGCAATTTCGGATTCAATATTATAAATATGCGGTTCTAGTATCAACTCAGTTCTAACTGACCTGCTTTCTTGCTTCTGCTGTTGTGAGAACGGAGAATAATTACGCTTCGTGTTTACTCGTGTTTCTTTCGTGCTATTATTCTCCTGCTTAGTCAGTTTTTTGAGCTTCGCGTACTGTTGATTGAAGGATCGAGTGTTACCTTCTTTCTATCGGGACACTCGGCAATCCTGTGAAAAATGCTTTTACAGTGAAAGCAACCGCTACTGTCCCTATTGGTCTTAACTTGATCGTGACTTTGTATATTCGTGTGTTGCATTTTCTTCTCTAGGTTTAATTTAACTTCGGTTTCGTGCTTTAAAGATGAATAAAAACGCTGTGGATCGAGGACACGCATATTCTTAACATCTTCAGTACCATTACCATAGGACGCATTTTTTGTGCTAGTATTTCGTGATGGTAACAATAAACCCAATTCGGCTGCGTCACCTCGAGTAATCTGATTTCGTGCTTTGGTCTCTCTATAATACACCTCTTTAACCCTATTTACAAACCTCTCTAACTCAACGAATGTTTCGAAATCATACTCTAAAGGTAACTTAGAACGTAAAAATGAGTTCATGTTGTTACATATCCTTGTAACTATCACCTTTTCTGAGTATTTCTCGGGACACTTTGTATATAGGGCTTTCATGTATGACACAAACTCGGCTATTGGTTGATCGGTTTCTTGGTACGTGTTATGTATTTGATTTAATAGCCTTTCTGCATAATCAGTGGGGAGGTACTGGTTTAAAAATGCTGTTTCGAAATGTTCAAAACTTCTAAAACCACCATGGCATCTACTACTGTAAAACCATACCTTTGCTGATGATGTAAAACAATGCGGCAATATCTCTCTAATCAATCGGTCATCAGGTAAGCTCATAGTGTCTGCGTATAATTTCACTTCTTCTATAAAATCCGTAGGTGAACACTCATCCTCAAACCCAGAATATATAGGAATTGGTAACACTGGCGCTGAGTAAGTGAAAATACTGATCGGTTTCGTTGTTAAACAAGGCTGTTCGTGTTTCGTGTTCATACTCGTGCTACTAATTTGTGTACTTACTTGAGTACTATCCAATTCGGGTACAAGTATTCTTTGTTGTGTTTCGTGGTTACCTCAGTTAATCGTGTTACTATTTCTTTGTTCGGGAATTCTACTCACTAGCTGCATTTGTGCACTATCAGCTAACCTGGATACATCCATACTTGGTGTTAAGAGGCAACTAAACTCATCATACTGTGCGTTTTTACGCATCGTTTCGTGTCCACTCGTTGACGTATCTACAGTATCTACTATATCGCTAACAGTACTTACAAAACCTGATCGTGTATTTTCGTGAATGCTTTCGAGGACGATCGGGTACTGAGAAAAATGTTCGGGTTCTCGAACTGTCTTAGTTCGTGTTCCTTCGTGCAATATTTCTGGAAGAAGTAATCGGTTTCCTCGCTGATGTGAAGCTTCCCCTTTATCCGGAACATTCGATTGTTGATCTACTCGAGTTCGCTGACCTTGGAATTTTTCGAAATTTTCCAATTTCTTTTGTAATTCGGCCAACTGTCTTCTGATTTCGGTTTCTTCGGTATTTTCGTGATCACAGGCACTTACTTGTTCTTTCTGAACTATTTCGGCTTGTGTTTGATCGGTTTCATTGAGGTCAATCCAGGTACGGTTGCTTGCCTTACCCTTGGATCGAGTAAACATCTTCGCTTAAAAGGCTTTTAAAAATGAGCTGCCACCACATATAATACGTAGAAACACTTTGTGTACTTCGAAGAGTATCGTGCCACTACCTTATATGAATCCAAATAACAAAGCTCACAGTATACGAGTTATATTGCATTGTCTACAAGATCGTCCGCATCTTTAATGTTATATTTGGGATCCACGTGCTTTATTCATCCGCAACAGGGTCTCCACGTTTGGTCATTTCACCCCAACGAGGTCGACGCAGATCGACCCGGATTTAGCACTTTTGGAGATCACAGTTTGGACTTTGAGACAGATTTTGGACGCTCATCACTAAATTTGGTTTTTAAGGTAAAGTTATATTTTCTCATTTTATGTTTTGGAGTTGTGTTTAACGATTTTAGAGTTGTGTTTAACGATTTTGGAGTTGTGTTTAACGATTTTATCCTGATTTTTGGAGCACCTGATCACAGTTACGTGTTTGTTATATGAAGTTCTAAGTTAGTTTTTTTTATCGTGGTTTTGACAAACAGATGTTTTTCAATTGAGGGAAATATTATTACAATTGGAATAAATCTTAATTTGAGCTCATCAACTCAAACCCTTTGGCCCGTATTCAGAGACGCGGATTAAAATATTTGCATCAATGTTAAGCTACGTTTTAGCTTATACCTGGTTTGTACTTGGGAATAAGTCAAATATCGTATTCAGAAACGCGGCTTAACGATGGCTTAGGCTATTCCGGGTGGTGTAAAGATAAACCTGCCATACCCCTAGTTTATCTCTGGAATAAGGGCTTGAACCTCGTACGTTTTAAATAAATGTTTAAAATCCGACCGATGTTTTTCAAAATGGCCGATGTTGTAAAAGATGTGGAAAAGTAAATTAGGGTACTTGCAAGTTAAATTTAAACGGATCGGTTGAATTCCACAGGACGTTTATCACAACATGGAATATATCTGCAGCCGTACAGGCAATGTTAAAATATTGTGCAACATACTTTATTATCCGTTCATTACAATGGTAGGCCTACCTTATTATCAGCTGATGTACGTGTTTCAAGTTTTGTAGGACGGGTTTTTATTCACAAATAGAGCTTTGTTCACACAACATTTATTTTATATAATGCACAGTGTTTTCCTACCTTACTTTGTAAACGATCAAACAATACTACGGTACTTTAATCATCATTCGTAGCTATATTTAACTCACATTTCCACTCCCTGATCCTGCTGTATACACCGTAACCTACGACCTACGTACTTTACGCATCTCTTCCAAATATAACTTGTTTTCTCCACTGTACATTCTTGACCCTATTGTTATTACTGGAGGCCTTGAAATGAAAGTGAATAGAAAATCGGGTGAAAAGAAACAAAACGTCATTTTTGTTGAATTGAAAATAAATTATATACGATACAAACAAAAATGGAAGAAATTATTATTATGACGTACTTCATCAGTGGTGAGACTGGTGAGCAAGAGACCTTGGTGGTGAGTGGTCAGTATATGTCACGTGACGAAAATCTGTGCGTTGCCAAGTTGTGAAACAGGAATAGCTGTATATTCCAGAGATAATCCATGGTCTAGTAAAGCCACCCTTATTCTTCGTTTCTGAATACCGTTTGGGACGCTTAGCTATTCCTACTTTATACCAGGCTTAACTAAACCAAGGATTAGCTACGATTTACGCCACGTCTCTGAATACGGGCCTTTGTGTTTGTTTCAAACGACATGTTTGGTAGTAACCAATCTTTAGGATCAACGACATCAGTAAGAGAAGTAACCGGAAAATTAATAATAGCAAACCTATTTTCCCGAATACTGTTCACCGTGCCTGTAACTGCTAGCCAGCGAGTGAGGACGAATGCGCCTCGTTTTACCTACCCCTTTTGACCTAATTATACACTATACATTCCCTCCCCCCTTTTCAATAAAACAATTTTAATAGTTTTAAACAACAGCCTCACTTTAGATACCGTTGTTAACCCTTTGAAAGAAATACCTTACGATCGTTTGTTCGAAAGCGTTTAAATTAGGGCGGTACCTAGCGTCTTTCTTGGCTAACTTTTTATTAGTTTCTTCTTCATTGCATCGTTTGTGCTTGTGTTGTGCGATTACCTGATTAGACTTCATACCCGTATCCTTTTCATCACAAATAATTTATGCAACTGTGCACTACCCCATTAAAGGGGATGGGTCTTTTTTTGGCAGGGCGCTCTTCCCTGTAGTGTGGAGGCGGGGGAAGGGGGCCCTGGCGGTTAGTTCTCTCGAGGACGAGCCGCCGAACATCGTTGGCCTGGGAGGCAAACGCCGGCATCCATCGCAGTTGCGGAAGTGATCCTGCTCGATCTGGTGATAGGTTTTTTTATGATTGTCAATTTTTTTCTAAGAGATTTTTTTGGAAGGGGGCCGAACTTTCGGAAAAATTGTTACTTAGAAATAATTATTACACGCTATGTAGTTACAAGGGTTTTTTTTGGAAATGGGCCAAACTTGTGGAAAAATTATTATTAAAAGGATTTATTATTAGACATTATGTAACTGTAAGTTTTGCTGAGACTCAAACGAACAAACAACTCAAACTGTGTATTTTCCTTTTGTTCTAGAGGATGTTGACCTTACCGAAAGAGCCGGAATGCAACCGTCCCATAGTTCTGCAGGTACTTAAGGGCGGTGAGATGGAATTTTACAATAGTCGAACTGGCGTCCGAAGGAATCTGATGGCGGCGTCACGTATCTGTTTCCGTTGCGAAGTTCGACCCCCTTACGTTGAGCAGGGGTGTCCAAGCTTCGAGATGAACAAATCGGCGTACGAATTTCTGACGGATCGAAACATTCAGGTGAAATTTGATTACGTGCAAGCGAGGCGAAACTACATGGAAAAAAACTCAATCAAACGATTTCATTCGGGCTAAAGGATCTTATGAGGAAAATATAAGCCACTTCCAGAAATTCCTGTTAGGTCTGTAACGGAACCAGAAACTCCCAAATTTTTAGATCGTTTTTTGAAAAGAAATAACTTCGTCTGTTCTGTTATATTGAAGGATATGATATTTCATAAATTATGTATATTCTACTTCTAAAATAATTCAGAGGTTACAATTTTGAAAAAGGAAAATCCGATGCAGATTCTCAAATAAATCTAAATAAAATAACGGTTATTTAACAATCGTCATTTGCGTAAAACATATTTATTGTTGCTCATATATTTATTTTAATCATGAGTGACATTAGAAGTTCTTTATTACTAACATCAAAAGGAACCTTCGAAAATCACTTCCCCGAAAACAATGACTATTATTTAGAAACCTAACTTCTGCTACTTCATTCATTTTTACTGACGCATTAACAAGTCTCAATGAAAACACCACCCCGAATATCTTCCTTTCTAAAGAATCCATTCGAATGCAACCCCTGTTCAAATCCTCCCTGACCCCTAATAAAACCAAACCACAACAATTTCACTTGAAAAGAATGCAGTGATGTTATTGTTACGGATGTCGCAGTACCGACAGATGTCCTTAATGTCCTATCACGTGGTATGATGGAGGGGATAGATTACGCAGCCAGTGTGGGTCGGCTGATTCCAAGCGTCCATAGTGAAAGAGCTGAGCCCCGTGCAGTTGAGGCGACGGTTTGCTGCGATACGGATCTGGCCAGAAGCCAAACAGCATGAGCTACGGCAGAAATTTAATAATGTACAGTTCCTGGCCTTGGATCCAATTCCCAAGAATGTGGAGTTGCCGGAACAGGGATATACAGAAGCAGACGATCTCCCACAGGTGCGGGAGGAGAGAGACGAATAGACGGGGGAGGTTTCGTCCTGAGCTCACAAACCTGTCTCATATCATGCCAAACTGTGACCTTCATCTTCAGCACACCGCATTTACGACGATCCCTATTAAATCTTACGAGCTTCTGTTTTGCCGGCGTACGCGTTGATATATTTTTTATGGGCGTACGGTGCTCATTTACACCGGAGGTTCGGATACTCATTAGAGATTTTAAACTTTTCATTTTTTTTCACTTTCTCGGAAAACAAAAATTCATACGTGAAAAATCTCTCTCATTACAAGCACAATTATAACACATACGTTTGGTCAGAATTTTTTCTTTTACATTTCAGTTTATTTTGATAACTAAGCTTAACAATCGTTGTAACAATTCTTTTTATATTTTGTTTGTTTTTAAATTTTTAACCGGAGAAATATCGACGTAAGGAATTAATTACACATATTCACCTCTAATTACAATTCGGTAATTAGTGCTTCAAAAATATAATTCATTCCATAATTTGTATTCAACTTTGCGTATCTTTTTTTTTTATTTATTTTAAGAAATAAGACCAGACTTGTTCGAAGTATAATTATACAGAAGGCGGGGTTACACCCAACTTCTGTTTAAAACACTCTCTAAATGCAGTAAGAGACAAGTTGATCACACAAGAAAATTGCATGAAATGTTTGGTCCTCATGGGAAGCCGTATGAAACTCACTATTAAAGAGATAAGATACCCCAAGAAAAAATCCAGAATATTCTGGAGACTTTGTGCCACATAAACATGTATCAGGTGTCTCCACATGCTACTACTGATGTAAAGCTTGAAAGAGGTGAAAAAAGTTACAATGTCAATATGGGAAGAAAAAAAAAGAATAACATGTTGATGTCAGACAGGTCAGTTGAGTTTTAATGTTCGAGCTGGGCAGATGTATCTTGCCAGGCTCGAGAAACTTTCGTTTTTTGAAGTGAAAAAGGTGTTTTAGCACTCTTTAGTTGTGTGTCAGTCGAACTTCCTGTTTTTCGTGGACTATTCTGTGACCGAAATAAATGATTTAGTAGTCGTAGTATGTGGCTGACTGGAATGTGGTTGCGTTCGTTAAGTGAGTTCAGGTTCCTATCCGAATATGTGAAAAAGGGAAAACTTTAGTTAAAGGGTGTTCCTGTGACAGAGAAAGTACTTTTGTATACCGAAGGAATGACGCCAACATGCCGTAAAAGTTCTTTCCCATGTAGCGTGTGGTGATGGCTGGCATCATCACCTGTTGGAAAGGAAACGTCACAGCCGCTTTTGACGTCTTTAAAGCGAAATTCCAGTGAAATTTAATTCGCATTACGACTGTGTGTTTTCTTGAAGTGGTATGCCCTATATAACCAGCAGGCCAGGTGTAACCGGGCTAAATATATTGCTGACTCCAAGCTGAAAAGGTGCTAAAACACCTCCAATTTTGTAGAGTATAAAGTTTGAACTCTTACAGTTGGACGTTTATTCGAGAATTTGATATTGTTACAGGTTCAAGATATGGTGCTTATTACGGTCAAGCCTGTCGATATGTAGAAGAACCGGTGCATTATCTCCTGGGAGATCTTGGAGATCAAAACTGCTTCAAGATACACAACGGAATTATCTTTTTAGAGACAGGTCTAATCCCCAAGGAAAATGGGAGTGTAATTATAATGTTGCTCCTGATTCAATCTGCAAATGCGGTTACGGAAAGAGATACAATAAAATGTTATGTCCATTAATATTTTATAGAGAAAACCTATACCGCGAGATCGAAGAAGAAGGCTTACAAGTAGATATCGACTACCAAGGAATGCGGGACGCATGGTTGATGGACGAAAGAAACATGGATAAACCTTATTTGCCTTGGGTGTGAAGGGAGATCGGAGAGAATATGAGCAGTTCTTGGAATACAGGCCATCTTATAAATTGGAAGAAAAGGAGTATTTTATATAAAAGCAATAATATTCATGACAGATTGTTGGTTCAGTCAGTATTGTGAGTTGTTTTGATATGTTTACTGGATCCCGTGATTAAATCAGGGGATGACGAGCTGTTTCCGTCCACAGGCAATTACATTTTGAGAAGTATAAAAACAGGTTGTTCATAAAATGTGTAACAATTTTCCGAAAAATATCACAAGCGCGCCGTATAAACCGAACCTTGTTTGTGAATTCCAACATAATCCTAATATTCAATGTGCAATTCAAGGACCAAGTGATCACCAGTTTTAAACAGTGCATATGCCTAATAATACATCCCATAGTATAAACTGCATATTTCCACAACTACGTTGGATAGCAATTTTTCAAATCCTTTTGCTCTAGAAATCCAACGATTAATTTTTATTTGTTTCACCATCTCATTATCCTGTATTAACTGCCGTCAACAAACATGTGAAATTGTAATCAGTAATTTTGAGAGACACGTGATGCGGCTGAATAGCGAAACCGGTTGTGTCATTTAAAAATAAACTTTATTACAGAGTTGGCAAACAATTTGTTTAATTTGTGAATAATTTCTAGTTTATCTGTTTACTAAAATGCTAAGAAATCCCAACGTGTGTGAGGAATGCGTATCGGGTAGATATCAAAACGAGCTTTTGTCCATTATTGGTGATCAAATTAAAAATATTATTACAGAAAACATTAAGAAGTGCAATTTTTTTTCTATATTCGCTGACGAAAGTCAAGCCAAAGGACAAACAAATCGCCGTTGTCTTACGATACATTATCGATTACTTGAAAGTATTAGAATAGTTTCTGGAATGTTAACACACTGAAAAGAATAACGGAGAATCACTTACGCATTTGCTAATTTCTGTTACTGAATCTTTGGGACTTGACATGCAAAGTGTTAATTATCACTGCCAATATGGTGCTGCAAACATGCGAGTACCGTATAAAAGGGTTGCGGTTAAAATATTTGCTGTAAATCCCTTGGCATACGGGAACCGCTGAAATAAGGAAACTAAGGGTACGCCCACCATACCAACACCCAGGGGGAGAATGTGAATGTCCACCCAGGGGGGACCAGGGTATAGAGAAGAAACGGAGGGAGAGAAAAGGAAAGGGACTTCCTCTTGAGATCTTGACCGATACGCTTCGGCCGGAAAAAACGCTCTTGCAAGCCAGAGTCGGTCACTCTAACATAATAGTTTAGTTTTTGGTGTGTTTCATCACCGGTACAGAAAAGACAATTACCAACGACCCGGGCGGTCACGTTTAGCATCTATCGAAGAACAATCCTGTTCCCGATTTCCATCTGTTCTCTTCTCCATTTAAAACGTGTCTGTGTTTGCATTGGAGAAATAAACAAAAACATTGTGTGTGAAGCTGAACCTTTGACTTTTTCTTGAATCACCGACCAGGCCAAACCATCCAAGATACCTGCATTATCTGAGGGACATCCCAACTCACCAGTGCGCTGCCAGGAGAGCCTGCATTCCCTGTTGCCGCCACGATGACATAGTCCATGGTGAGGAAAAGTTATAATCTCTTTGATGCCAGTAAATGGGAATAGAATTTTCATAGAATTGGGTTGTATTGAAATTCATAAAGTGCATTGGGAGATGATTGCTTTGAAATCTTTTGGAAAACCCTAGTTACAGATTTTTTCAGTATTCAAATATTCAGTTCGAATTGACTAAAACCCATAAAGTAATAATTCAATTAAAATTGTTGCGAAAACGCCCCGAGATTAAGAGTAAATATAAATTGAATATGAAGTATGCCGTGCTCTGTACTTTTTTGTGTGTTCGGATTGTGAAATTCTCTTAAATATTTATCTCATTTATTTTATAATTGTTATATGTAACTTTTAACGAAGAGCAACGTTAAAAATGATACTTAAAAATGTAACTCTATAGATAAAATAAAAATCATCGACTTTGCGATTTATGCAGATTTTGAAACTATTCTCGTTCCATATGATCACCAAAGTGGAGGTAGCACAGTCATGTTCCTTCAGCTTACGCTTATACTGTGGTAGGACCTGACCATGGGCCAATCTATACACAGAGTTACGTAGGTGACGACGCGGGGGAAGAATTTATTCGGGGTATACTATTCTGGGCAGAAGAAATTCATGGTAAAATCAGACGTTACAGTAAACACCGAGTAGCAACAGACCAAGAACTTTTTGATCAAGCAACGGTTTGCTATATTTGTAAAAGAGACTTGGACACTGACAAAGTATTTGACCATTCACATTGTAGTGGGAAATATTGTGGTGCTTGTCATTCAGAATGTAATAGGGAGTTAAAAGTAGAGAATTTTTTACCTGTCATTTTTCATAATTTCGCAGGATTTGATTCTAACCTGATAATTTTAAATTTGATTGATGCTGTAGGTGACATTGAGGTGATCCCTAATGATTAGCATTCTGTTCAAAGGTAAGTATCCTATCCGTTTCCTTTTCTCTTTACAGTTCCTTCTTACTAGTCTTGACTCTCTTGTCAGTAAATGTAAAGAAAGTACTTGAATGTGAGTTTAGTCAAGATACTGACCTTCTTCTTTCCAAGTGTGTATATCCTTATGAATATATGTCCTCCTTTGATCGCCTGGATGAACGTAAATTGCCGACGATTGACAAATTTTACTCGAACTTGACTGGTGCCAAAGTTGTAGCAAAGTTTTTAATCACTGAAGTGTTGCTATTTTTGGGTTCATTAGCCATTTAAAAAGTGTTTGAGGAATGCACATTATCTCGCATGTTATTCATGAACTAACAAAATCTTTAAATATTCGACATTCCCTGTCTACGTCATATCGTCCGCAAGTACAGGGAATGCTTGAAATTTTTCATAAACTTTTGGGTCAAATGTTGAAAAAATCAAACCAGTTGGTCAGTAAATATTGAGCTGTTAGCATTCTACTATAATGCATCTATCAATGAATGCACCGGTTTTTCGCCGCATTACTTAAAATGAAAAACACAACTGTTGTATATACAGCCTTCTCTGCAGTTTATTTAAATTTAACTACTACCGGTTTCGTTCCACAGGAACATCATCAGGTAGAAATTGCAA
>JAQFYR010000131.1:0-15756 GCA_034694985.1 Campodea silvestrii
CTCATCGTGAATATTCCTATATAACTGTAATAGCGGCAGTGTGCGGAGTATTGTGCGTTGTGGGGTCATTACAAAATATCTTAAAAATGATACTTTGGTCCTTAAAAAAAAATAAAAAAAATCGACTTATATAATTATTTTAAAGTTTTGCCCCCTTCTGCATTCTTTTATATGGACGCCCATGCACACAGCAAAGAATAAATTTGAAATACCAATAAATAAACATTAATCCATAAATACATCAATTATATTTATCACTTAGAGAGCGCAGGGTTCACAGAATAATGAAAATATACACAGTTATATTGTGAATCTACTCAGACAGACTATGACTATGATCTTTTTTTTTTACTGTATATTTGATTATATTGTGTAGGACACGAGGATGTGTTTTTAGGACACGAAACCGCGGTCGTCCTAAAATGTTATAAATAAATTTTGCAGAGAAGGCTAAAACTGTGCATATTTTCATTACAACAATTATAATTGAGCACCTATCCATAACTTGAAAATATATTTCTCTCTTTATTAAAACAAACTTTGTGAATGATTCGTACAAGTTTCATGCTGTTTACTCCTGAGCCAACCATTCACCAATGAGATCACTGATGTGGTCCCTGGTTTCGGTTAGCTGGGGTAAATCTTCAGGTGTTGAGGGATACATATCAGCACAATGAGCTGTTCCTTCAATCAGGTACGCTACAGACCCCTCAGTTGTGTTGCGGAGTACGCCAATACCGTGCCAAGGATCAATTGAACCATTTGGGAAAATTATTCTACTGGATTTTATGTTTCTTCCACCGTATACGGTATTGTACCAATCAACAGCTTGGGTGGAAAACTCCAAGGTGTACCTATAGAAACGATTTTTTTATTAATTTACAGGAGAACTCACGTTTGCAAATCAATTGCAATCATCATAGTCTGAGTAAATTTACAAGAAAAAAAACTTCAATTGAATCTCTTTGCAGTGTTTCACTGTTTTAAATGGAAGGCGCTAAATATATGTTGTGAGGGAAACCAGCGGGAGAAATGGAACTACCGCTACGGACTAACGATCACTAGCGAAATGAACACGTTCTGAATTCTCTTTTTCGATCAGAATGATTTCTGTTTGTGTTGTTGTTCCTTGTTCGAACCCCATTGTCACGAATCGGTTTATCAAGCTACTCTTGGCAAACTGGCTCTTATTAAATAAGTTAGAGAAAATTCTCCCCGCAGCTGGCTCTCGCAACAAGGGGCGCCATTTCGTATCTTCTATACGTTAAATATTAAATGGTCTAAATAGGTAGCAAAAAAAGACAGAGAGATTTAATTAAATCTTTTTGCTGTGAATCTATACTAAGACTGTCACTATATGATGATTCCAAACTTTAGTCCTCCTTTTTAACAATATAATGCAGAAGGGAAATTTATGAACCTCTCGTGGGGTTCGAATCCATGGAATTAATATGTTAATCTGCTGGATGATCGACCACTTTCTATTCGTTCTGTAATATTGTCTCCGTATTTTTGATGGTAGAGTCATTATCCGGAAAGCAGATGATCTTTTGTTCGAATATCATCAACAAACTTCTATAATAATGTTCTGGTGTTATTTTGTTGCATTCATTAAAGAGTTGATGCCACTATGAATTATAATTTATTCATATTACTATTGTCCCATTAAAGTTATTATTTTAAGGAATTAATAGTATATACTGTACTATAAAATTAATGAATATCCGAATCTGAAAAAGAAATTTATAAACACGAAAATAAATAATATTTCCGGAGATTCAGTGGCGTTTCTTCAGATAACATTTTGTGTTGGAACATGGAGATTCCCACCACTTAAATGAATGAAAAATTATTTAACGTTTCGTTTGATAATCATAATATCTTATAAACTTTTAAAAAATGTTTAGAAGGGAAGTATGGAAAAATACTAAAAAATATAGTAAAACACATGTGTCTATTTCTTTGTTTTCATACCTCCCTTCTATAAACATTGAATTTTTGAGAAAGTTTGTAGTACGATATTATATAAAACGAAACGTCAAATAGTTTTTTTTATTTATATAAGTGTTAGGAATCCATATATTTCCACAACAAATGTTATAAATAATAAATAATTATGAAGGCTGCATACATCGTTATTGTAGTAATTAAAAATTAATGAAATATTACAAGATAACAATTATTCTGAGTTCGATTTAATTTTCTCCGTTCTGTATAGATTATTCTTTGCTTTATACAGCAATTAGATATACGGCTTGCCTTCCTGGTATAATGAAGTGTTTACTTACTCTTCCCCGAAAACATCTTGACACATTTGACTGAAGAATTCAATTGGTACATGATTACCATATGGTTGAAGATTAACAGGGCCGTCAGTTTGGAAGGAGCCCCACTCACGACAACATTGGAACATGTATTGACGAGCTGTACAAAGAAACATTTTAGTATTTCATGAAAATAATATTTATCACAAAGATGAAAATAATGACACCGTTTGATGAAATTTTGAAAGAAAAAGAAAGAAGAATCTGGACAAGATTTAATCCATTTTTTTTCTTTATTGCAACAACATGTTTTCTTACTTCTTTATTCTTACCTAGCTGGATTGTTACTATTTTATTAATCAAACAATTCCGAATCGTTTGACGCACATTTTCAGAGTAGGATTTGCGTTATTAAAGCAGAACTAAAGTTTGCAAACATCATAGTCTGAGTAGATTCACAACAAAAAACCAGTTCAATTAAATATATTTGCAGTTTTTCATTACATCTGATGTTTTCATATTTTAAATAGAAGACGCTAAAATATCTGTTGTGAGAGACACCAGCAGGAGAAAATGGAACTTTCGATACGGACTAAAGAATCACTAGGAAAATGGACACGTTCTAAATTCTCGTTTTAGATCAGAATTATTTCCATTTGTGTTGTTGTTCGAACCCCATTATCACGAACTGGGTTATCAAGCTACTCTTGGCAAACTGGCTCTTATAGAAGTTAATTTTCTCCTGCCAGGTGGCTCTCGCAACAAGGGGCGCTGCTTCATATATCTTCTATATTAAATATTAAAGTAGTCTAAATAGGTAGCAAAAAGACAGAGATTTAATTTTTTTCTTATTATTGTGAATCTACTAAGACTAATAGACTATGATGTTTGAAAACTTTCCTTTCTCTTTATTATTGAATTATCAACTGCACATACGTATTTTTTTTAAAGTACTAAATATACATTTCTTTGGAGTGTGTTTACTACATGGCCGCCATCTCACCTCCCGCTAATCCGGCTTCCCAATTGGTTATCTTATATTCCTCCACTGATACATTATATCTGTAAGAAACACATGTCTCTCCATATGTATCCATTAACAAATCATTTACATCAACATAACGATCCAATGCAGTACCTACAAATAACACAAATAGTTAGTTATCAGTTTGCACGCAAAGAAACTGTAGCGCTCGCTACAAGGAAAACTAAAAGGTAAATAGGTTTACAGTTGAAAGTATATAGTAGGTCATAATTTTACGAAACCCCAAAAGGGTCACTTCAAAGTTCGGACTTACAAAAACTATCTCTGAACTTCAAAGTTTATCATATGCCGGCTATCTTTGAAGTTCCGAAAAAATCATGCGGATATCTCTGGATTTCAGAGTTAATAACTATGTGATATCTCTGAAGTCGAGACTTAATCACATAATTAACTCTTAAGCTCATTAGCTCAGAGATAACCAGGTGATGTTGTTTCAGTAAGTCTGAACGAGTGAACGTTGAAGTCTGAACTGACCCTTATGGGCTTTCGTATAATTTCCATTAACTTCCTTGTTTCCTAAACTTATCTCTTGTGGAGATATTTATCTCAAAAATAATTGGAACACTTCTAAGATAGAGCATCGATTGATTGGAGCTGTAAAACTAACCTGCACACACCACGTCGGACCTAATTAGAACGGAATTTTCTTCAGCATAAAATTAAATGTCCGTTCCGAATCGACGCGGTTTGCGGTCTTTCACCTATATATGAATTCATACGATATTTTTTTCGTTTCCGATCCGATCCGACGTAGTGGGTAACGAGAATCTTAAGATGAAGATCACTGATTGCCTGATTGGTTTAAGTGTAAATGAACAATATTAAGGAATTAATTATTTTTGTAATCAACAGGCTACTAGGACAAAAAAGTGTTGGGGGATGTCCATATACAATATATTTAAACTGTTATTATTTCAACTTCATACGTATTTTACTTTTGTTTTGCTTTAAAATAACCTTAATTCATACCTCTTGTTTCATCTTGAAGTATTCCACAGATGACATCAATGGTAATATTTGTTCCTATTGCTCCTTCGAAGGCCCTGTTGTCAAGATTATACTGAACAACACCAGCGATAGTATTCTCCAAAGCAGAATAGAAACTCGTTACATCCATTTCATTCGTACCATCCAGGGGTGTACAAAGTTTGAATTGTTGCGTCAGTGAATCCCATCCAGTTTTTTGTTCTGATACGAGATCATCAATTTGTTCTGTTGCTTGTCTGATGACGTCACTACAGCCAGGGCTGAAGTATTCCAAGGATCTCTGGACGACTTCGTTGTAGCCTTAAAAGAAACAAAGAGTTTAATAATATATAAAAAAAATCGCCAGTCCTTTTAAAGGACAACTAATCGTAAACAACATTTTCATATGACGAAATTGCTTCTGTAACTCATATTCACTCACCAAAGCATTTGCTTTATCCATACATCAGGTATTATTACTTTAACGTTGAAGTGGAAAACGGACAGCGCGGCCATTCAGAGAATTATTTGGAGCTAGGACTAATTTCCAATAATTACAGCCAAAGGAAGGAAAAATAAGTATTTCTCATTGGGAATAATTTCATTTAATTGAGAGAAAACTCAACTTCTGACACGAATTAAAACTTTATTTTCTCATTACTTGTAATTGAAAACTCTATGCCATTTTTGAAGTTTTCTAGGCGGTAGTGTTCCCTAACCCTGTCCGTTTTCGCGTTTCAACAGGGAATATAATCCAGGGCCTAAAATAACATTTTTTTTTACTAGTGCACACTCCTAAAGATAACAGTTAAATAGCTTTCTTTGAGTGCTAATTTTCCAGGTGCGGATGCAGCCAGCGATGACTGGGGGGAGAAGCGAACCTAGAAAGATAGCGGTGTCGAAGACCAAAATCGCCGTAGGCTAAATTTTTTTTACGTTTTTCGTGTAAATACACTATTTCATCCGGACTTTTAGGATTTCATTTGTATTTTTATATGTAGAAGACTAAATTCGCCGCCAAGGCGAAAAAAATTTTTGCGTTTTTTTTTACGTTGTTTGGGCAAAAAGACGCTATTTTATCTGGATTTTTATGAAGTTTTTCAACTTTTTTTTTTATTTTTTTTTATTTTCCTCTTTCTTATTTTTTCGTGACGGGGGAATTTTTTTTTGCTGTAAAATATCCTATTATTTTATTTATCATTTTCGATAATATTTATTTAATAAAATATACTTATTGAAAATGTATAATTTCATTTTCACAATTTAGTTAAAAAAAGAAAAAAAAATTATTAAATTTTGTTGTATTAAAATTTTAAAATAAAAATTGATTTTCAAATTTTTCGCCCGTTTTCATTTACTCTTTAAATTAAAGAAATTTACAGTTAGGTGGAGTTAGGCCTAGTTACTATTTTTCATTTTTTCACACATTGCAAAAATAAAAATTTATATGTTACAAATTTCACTTTTCATATATGTTATTGATTGGCTGTGTTTACAACTGATGCCCACAATCTCAAATTTTAGCAATTCCCCTGAATTCCTTTATTTTTCTTATTCTTTTTCTACTGAGATATCACACAAATATGCCTCCCGTTCTTATTTATTTTCTTCGATATTTACTCAATGTAACTTTTAGTTACATTTTAAATTTAAAATCGAATAACTTAATAATTATTTACTTTTTCATGTAGGTCTAAAAATTAACCTAATCAAACCTGACCTAACATTTATAAAGCTATTGCTCTTATAATGCTGTAGATCTGCTTTATTCAAATGAATATTTTCATGTTTATTTATTATTATTTCTCATCCTCAATTATTTTATTTCGAAATAATTCACACTCCGGAAAAAAATTGAAAATAAAATCTTATATTCATAAAATACCACGTAAAATATAATAGGTTCCAAACTGTCGTCTAATATATTTATTTCTAGCGCCTGCACTATTGCTGCGGTGCAGGCTTTCCGCCTTTATTAAAAATATTATTTCTGCATACCGATATTATAAAACTTTCAGCAACAGTAGTTATACATTCAATGGGGGCATGTACCGAGCATCAAGATCAAATACTCAGTACAGTAGGCTACTCACGACTCAGTAGGACAGTACACAGTACAAAAATTACACATAATTATATAAAATGCATGAACATGGTGGTGCCTTTCTATTTATACTGGATAAATTTAGAAGTGTACATTGTGAACATAAATGCCGGAATAAAGCTCAGAAACAAAATATGTGATAATAATAATATAATTTACTGGGATTTCCAATTTCAATGTTGAAATCACGAGTGTAAAATTTAT
The DNA here is from genome assembly GCA_034694985.1 of Campodea silvestrii. Classification (NCBI taxonomy): domain Eukaryota; kingdom Metazoa; phylum Arthropoda; class Diplura; order Rhabdura; family Campodeidae; genus Campodea; species Campodea silvestrii. The sequence continues at coordinate 6,584 of JAQFYR010000131.1, forward strand.
TATTTCTTTGTTTAATTTATTTATTCAAATTTATAGTTTTGTTAAAATTTTACTACTGCACACTTCGAATGAGTACCAGTGCACATTTAACTTTTACTAGTGCACACAGTGTGCTCTGGTGCACACTATTTTAGGCCCTGATTTATAATCACACTCGTTATTCAGTAAAGCAAATGGTTTGGGTAATACACAGGGATTACAGAAACACATTTCGTCATCTGGAAAGTTTATTTAGTATTAGTTTTACTTTAATGGCTTCATCCTCCATGTATCGTTAATACTTCTGTGATATACATTGACTTTACCATACTGAAATTGCCTTGGTATATCTCTGTAATTTTTTATATCTTGACCGCAATTTGTTGCGACAAATATATAGTTAATCTGCAGATGGATTTATTTAAATATGCAGAATATTGCAAAAGTATTTCGTACTATGTCCTTATTACTTATTCATATAAGTCGACCTGAGGATGCGTCAGAATTTTTAATTTGACAAATGTGTGCAACCAATTTGGTGATTAATTATTACAACAAATGTTAATTTGAGTCCCAGGTGAGTGGGATTCGAACCCATGGCCTTCAGCTTACAGAGGAGCAGTCATATGAAATAAAAGATATCTCAGTTACCATAATAAATTGAAGGTATTGGGTTCGAATCCCACTCACCCAGGATCAGGGGCGGTTTTAAGACAGGGCCTCAGGATTGGCCACCATCAGAGGGCCTCTTTGTCAGAATGTTTAACATGTATAATTATACTGTGCATACGGAGGCCTCCAAAATCGGAAGGAGGCCCTATAAGTATATTGTTATAATTTAAATTCTTCTCTTTTGATGCGAATTTGTTTTTCTATTTATTCATTTTTTCTTAAATTTTATTTGCGAAAAGGGCTCGAACTTCGAGCACCTCGGCGTTGGCCAACGCCTTCAACGCACGTTGAACGCGCCTCTTCCCGGGATCCAAATTTTCCTTCCTATTATAATTATTGCTGTATTAATAGCATTAGACCACAACTGATTTATCTGAAGATGTACTATTAGCATATTATGAAGTACGTCACAGTTTAGAAATTAAAAATTATAGAAATATGACACTTCAGGCTTTTTATGAATCGACGATGAAGTCTTCAATAATTCAATCACAAAACATATTATAATTTTCACAGTTCCTACATCCATCATTGATGTTATTTCTTCATAATTTAATATCTTTCTAAATTACCTTCATATGATAATACGTTTTGTACTGGTGCTGATGACGCAACTGCGGCATGGATAAGATGTGGATACTTTTGTCTGACGTAAGCAGCTAATCTGCCTGGATAAGATCCACCAAATGCCACCCATTTGTTATTGGATGTGAAACCATATTCTGCATTCTTCTGTTCAATAAAGTAGGCCAAGTCAGCTATAGCTTGATCTGAGCTTAAGTACTCCAAGTTCGGGAGGCTCATGTCACTGTAGAGAGAGAAAGTAAAGAATACAAAAGCGGTTTAAATAATAATAATAAAAAATCGTATTTTTTGAGGGATAGGTTTAAGAAAAAGAAATTTCTCTCGAGTTTCCGAACGTACTTATTGGAAAATGGCGAAAACAACCAAATATGCTTTATATCATGAAAATTTCACAATCTCTGATTTTGCAAGGCTCATGCTGCATTTTTTCCCATTATTATTATTACTCGTCATTATTTCTGTCAATATAAAGTGAAATTATTCATCGTTTAAGAAGTTTTCAATAAAACAAAGAAGGCAATAACTGTCTTGTTAAAAATGATAATTTTTTTTGTTAGGTGATTTCTGAAAATTCTTCGAATGCAAATCACAGGAATAGTGCACGTTAATAGGGTATGGGAATAGGTTCATGAATTTGAATAAACACCGTCGAAAAATTATCATTATGCATAATAAACTATAAAAAAATCGTGGTAAGCTTACAAAATTTGTAATCGATTATTCAAAACGAGGTGTCTACTCTGCTGAAAATGACGCCATATTGAGTAAAAAGAAGCAGTAAATTACGTACGTAGGGCCCAGCATTTTTTTTAAATGACGTCATTTTGACATCCTAGCGTAAATTGGCTTCTCTCCAGGGAGTCACGTGGCCAAGTTGTTTGAAGTCATTTAAGAAATTTTAAAAAAATGTGTCTAATCTATAGAAATTCTGTAAACTTCTAAATGAAAGATTAAAAAATGTTCCCATACCCTATTATCTTCGCACATTTCGATATTATTTCAGGATACATCTTCCACAAATCTTAATATTGACTTACTCTGTGGGATGACTGAGTCCATAATATCTGTGTTCTACCATGAAAGTGAGAGCACCATATCTCTCTGCAAATACCATCATTTGTACTTCATCACTTATCCATACAGGATCAGCTGTACTTTCTCCTCCAATTTGAAGGAAGATTGGAGAATCACTAGAATTTGTGAAGAAGGTGGCGTTCGTGAAATAACGCTGAAAGGAAAAAAGCAATCCGTGATTTCATACCGCAGAAACGAGTGTTACGTAATAGGGTAGTTCAGTAATGGTTAACCACTTTCTTCTTCCATAAGACATGTAAATAAATAGAGGGCATGATTTTTTTTCATGCCTTTACGTTACTCCAATCGCAGAAATAGAAATATCCACTGATATAGCACATCTTCTGAGGTTTAAATACATATAATAACATTTGCTATCTATTCAAGTTAAGGGTACAGAAAAAAAAAATTCAAACAGGTTTATTTTAAAAATAAATTGACGTATCCTGTACATTTTATATTCAAAGACAAAATGAATATTTTCTGTGCCCTTAACTTGAACAAATAGCAAATATTTTCATGTGTATTTAAACCTCAGAAGATACACTGTCATTGGGTATTTTTATTTTTCCGATTGGAGTAGCCTAAAGCTATGAAAAAAATTCGAATTTACCTCTATTTACAAGTTGTCTGACTGGAGAAAAAAGTGGTTGACCATTACCGAGCTCCCCTATACAGATACAGTATTTCGACTGATAAACATCAATAATATTGTAGTACACGTTTCGGGGGAGAAGTGGGGCTTCCCACGTCTTTACAGTTTAGTTTATGAAGAGATTAACGTTTTATCGAAACCCTCCAATGTACAACTACTGACTGACATGAGAATTTCAAAATATTTCATTAGTCATCAATATTTTTCTTTACTGTTAGCGTGAAACGGTATCTTGATCTATACAGTATGATAATGCAGTGGCTTAGTTTAATTTCGGGGGATCCCGAGGCAAGAATTACACTAATATATGTCCGTCTCAGCTGGAAAGCAAAAAAAAATACCTCTTATTTCCGGAATTTCCCCATATATGTTTTTTGTTTGTAACAGTACGGTACATATTTATTATACAGCCAGTATATATATACGGTTTTCCAAAGGGGTAAGATGGGTCGACCAAAAGTAAAAAAAATACGGGTAAAACATTTCCTGAGGGAGGCGAGTACGAAAAATTATTGCCGTTCCTGTTGAAAAACCGCAGCAGTTTTAGTGTGATCTTTGGGAATTTTTCCATTTTTTGGTAAGGGCATCGGAAGTTTAGTGGGAGTTCGTTCCGAAGCAACTGTCTGGGCGTAGTTGGGTCACAGTGATAATACTGGCAGGGTATTGATCAACGTCTTATAATAATATGATACAGCCATCAAATTGTAGGAGAATAACTGTAAATTTAGTTCTATTGATAATTCTGTCCTTATATATCCAATTCGTCAAATTATTTTATATGATAATATTGACTGGTGTAAATAGAGGTCATCGTAAAAAATATATCACTTGACATGTTTCGGAGAATTCATCTCCATCTTCATGAAGTCTCAATTATTTTAAAACAGTTCACATTAAAAAAAAACACAAGTGAAGACTAAAATAATTTAACAGTATATATCTGCTGTATTGCAGCATTGTTTCAATCTTCACTCGTTTAGTCGTTTTTTTAGTGTGAAATGTTTAAAAATAATTGAGACAGCATGACGAATTTTGAAGATGGAAATAAATTCTCCGAAACATATTAAGTGTTAAAATAAACTGTTCATTAAATAGAGTGTGGTGTATTGCATATAGAAATCCATCCTTTTATTTTATATGTTTTTGCTAATTTCATATAATTATGCAATACCAAATTCTTTCGAGACAGAATATTTCAAAAGTATTTCTCAACAATATATGGAATCTTACTAATAAGAAATGGTAAAACTGTTCTACTGCAAGAACACAAAACGCAATAAATTCCCCCAAATACCTGTTGCCATGTTCTTGTATCACTGGGATTGAAATGATCTAAAACTTGATCCAACCACTGATCTGGAGGGACATCTAAATCGGATCTGGGAACTTTAGGAATACGGTTGTTGTTTAAAAATCCTTCAGACATGGCCAAAATAATGGAAAAACAAAGCAGAACGGAGGATCGAAGCAACATCATCTTGAGCGACTTTCAGGCGACAGTACGGGTTGGTTTTGTACACGATAAATTTATTTATTATGATCATGCTGTTGAGAGTGATAAGTGATAATATTTAAAGTGGGTCAGTGGAATTATTATTGATGTCATTTTCTGATTATAACTAATTTTTTTATTAACGTTATCTTTAAGTGGATTGTTGAAAGAAAGAAATGTCGAACAATGCTTCTATAGAAGTTTTAATGAACTTTATACTCAAATAATCTCATCAGGTGAAGTAATTTTACACAAACGAAGTACTGGGAAATATTTTTGCATACAAACAACTAGCACCCAATGTATAAAAAGCTGTTATATGTTTTTTGTATCGTGTAATTGAATTATCATTAGACTAATTCATTTATACAACTTCCATAATTTTTTACACTACTTTCTTCCGATCAATTTATTTTTGGTTTGCCACTAGTGCTGCCGTCGAGCGAGCTCGAACGAGTTCTCGGCCGAACTCTAGCTCGGCTCGTGTACAACGATTTCAGCTTGGGCTCGAAATCGTGTAGCTAAGATCGAGCTCGGATCGTGTATACACGTGCAGCTCGTTTGGTTTCGTGTAGCGGGATCATTGTAAGTGCAACACACAGAAACAGGGCTTGGCAGTCACGTAAATTTCAGCATATTTAATGCAATCGATATATTGTTACCAGTTACTTACGCTGCGTATAATGGAGGATGGAGCATTTCTCCTGAGCATCGGAAACATATCGAAGAAAATTAGAATAAATCAGTGAAATTCGTATACATATTATGAGAGTTTCAGCAACCGTTTGAATCTGCATCTGCCGTAAAGGTAAAAGTTTCAGGAATACTTATCTTGAAACAGGGTAAAAAATATATTAAAGTCGAAATAATATCTCTCAAAAATTTACTCGAGCTTGCTCATAGTTCGCTCAAAGCTCGTTAACGAAAGCTCCTGCTCGGCTTGAGTAAAAGGAGTAGAGATCGAGGCATCGAGCTCGTCTATACGAGCCGATCGAGCTTTGGGCTCAACTACGCACTTGTTCGACTGCAGCAGTTTATGTCACTGTTCCATAACCAAACTCAATTCTTTAATTCATTTGAGGTATATTCGTATATAAATAAATACATGGATGGAAAGTACACTATTTTCTCGAAACAGAATGATCAATAAATTTTAGTCATTTTTCTCGAAACAGTATGACCAATAAACCAAATAATAAATCTTTGTGAAGTAATTAATTAACCGTATGCATTTTATGGTGAATAAGTGATTTACAGAATTACAGTGTACGTGTGACCCTTATAAAGTGACTCTTTCAATAAATGGTTTGAATAATTGCTCCAGTCCAGCAGACACGCTAACGAACATAAAATTGAAATACCATAGATGATAGATCATTGATAATTATATACGGTATCTATTTAACTGTATTTTACTTGACGTGCCTTTTGTTATAACCATTTCCTTATGTTACTCTCAATTTCTTGTTCATGCACTGAAATTATTTAAAGTTCTTGTAAAAAAAATTCCAAATATATGACATAATTATTGTATCAGTGCAGTTTACTTAAAGAGCAATCATTGCTCCACAGCCGCTGATTTCAGATTTTCTTTGGAATCCTCCCTTTAATGGTAGTTGCACACTACGTCGGATGGGATCGGATCAGACCGGAATTTTCTTTAACACGGAGTTAAATGGAAAAATTCCGTTCCGTTCCGATCCGACGTGGTGTGCGGTCTTTCACCTATAAGAATGCATATGATATGATTTGTTCGTTTCCGATCCGATCCGATCCGACGTAGTGTGCGGCTAGCTTTATATGGAAAACCGCTATTTCGAAGGTGATTTTTGATGTGATTTAGGCTGTTTTTGTGTATTATGCTCAGCTCATTGGATGGAGTGCAAGAAATAATTCTCTGGAACGGCGGCTCTAACTCAATTTTTGATTTTTGGCCAGCAATGTCTGTTTTGCTGCATACTATTCAATTGGCGTATAAAGTTCCTGCTTCTTGTGAATTTTATTTTCATGAAATCTTAAACAATGTTAATTTACAGAATGGCAGCCTTCCATTTTCTGTTTGATGTGTGTGATGGAAGCTAATTTCACAACAGAAAATGAAATCAATGGTGTTCTGCTATACCTAGCCAAATGTACATCACAATGCAATACAATACACAATTATTTGCATACCTTGTCGTTTTTATATCTTGAACGGTGGATTTTATATAATAACGTTTGGCGGAACAGAAATAAAACGACATCTGTCTGGTCGAAAATAAGTAGTAAACAATCAACCATTAATAAAGTACTCCAAAACTAATTAGCAAAGAAAACTCAATTTAAACTAATAAATCCAACAATTCACGAAATATATTTCAGAAGAAATATTATTGCTTACACAGTGATACTCTTCGCAGGCAGCCAGGTAGGGTTCGTGATTGACACCTATTTCTAGAGCTTAAATTCAAATTACGAAAAATATATATAATCTATAATTCCAAAATTATTTATCCAGAAATCAGAGAAGCTCATGCAGTACGTGACAAAAGTACATTTGGACTGCGAAATCTGTCGTTATAAAAAGGATTGTCACGAAGTTAGAAATTATTCCGTTAAATACGTATTACAATATTTTTGAGAAACACAGACATGATATATATCATATTAGAAGCAAAAGGTCGTAAGTGCTATTTTTGTCAAAAATTTACTTGCTATGAAATCCTGACAGTTACGAATTTAGCAGCAGAAGCTTGGATTTAATATATTGGAAATGAACTTCACATCATAAAATTTTGCCTGTTCGTTTTATTGTCATAAATTAATAAGCTATATTTTCATTGTTGTGAACTATGGATGAAAATCAGAATCGACTGCTTTCTAATTACGGAAGCCTTACAAAGGTTAAATTTGTACTTTCTTTATTAGCCATAGGCCAACCACAGCCCCCCCCCCCCCCGGCATTGCGGGCCCAGCGGGCCCTTTCCTAAAGGTTCTTGTCTTCAACAGTATTTGGTCTCAAAAAGTAAGTATACAGTAACGCATTACAACAGTGGAACAAATGCTGAACACAAAGCGCAAATTTTATATCCACAAAGTATAAGTAATTGAAAATTATTGGTTCTTATTAGAAATCTAGATGCATATGCTATATTTGTTTCGATTAATAGTGTTCCACCGCATTTGTAAAATAAGAACCGCTGTTATGAAAACGATTCACTCAGAATATACGATATGTTTTTTGTACTAGAGTGCTGACACAAAAGTCCCGTAATCATTAGAAGAGTACCTTTAATTTAGCGCGATAGTGCGCTGTCGATTGACGCGATTATGCGCTCTCAAAGCTATAACAGCAGGCACGATGCATTTCATCTTTACAAAGCTGTTAATAAATAATGAAGCCGATTGCCCCGCCTTTCTACCAGAATCTCTGCTATTTCTTGTTCCTGTTTACCAAAAAAGTAACAGCACAACTTCTTATGTGAAAAGAAAAGGTCCCTCATATACAGTTTATACTGTTGCCAATGAACTATCATGAATATTACGCTGATCTTCGAGCCTTTGAGAAGGATGTTTTATGCATTAAGAGTTATGCATTACGAGTCTATCACTTTCTGGAGAGTGGAGATGTTGTAATTTACGGCAACATCTCCAGAAAGTGATGGATTAATCTTAGGATCCTCGTGTGGTGGATATTATATTAACATTTTCGTCTCACTTCACTGAGGGCGTACAAAGAACATAGGTGTTAAAATATTGTGGATACCTAGCCATTAAGGAATAAATTGTCGGAAACGAGATTGCTGATACGCCAAAAAATATATTTATTGAAACTAGATATTCTTCCTTATCGTAAATTGCACACTCCCAACGTACAATACTAAATAAATGAGAAACAGTGTATCAGACACAATCACGACAAAATTGAAAGTATTACTTTAAAATTCAATCCTCAGCGAAAAATTGCTTCATTACATTGACTACGTTTAGGGGAGACAAAATTAAAATAACGGTCACATGTTTGAAAACAGAAAGAGTGAAGTTTCCATTCTATTCACATTGCATAATTATACTATCCTGAAAATTCGAATACTTTTAAGTAATTGGCCAAATTCTGTTGGGTTACAAATTACTTTCATATCATATTGTCACTGATGTAACATAATAAACAATGACATTTTGCGCAGAATTAGTCTCATCCGCCACAGAATATAGTTTTCTTGCTGCGATTGAGTTAACGGGGTAAAAATAAAATTAATCTAAAACACTCAAAACAAATTAAATTAATCGAAATCAAATAATCAATTAATCACTTCACTGAGGTCGTAGACCGTCATAGCGAGACGTTAATAATAATAATACCGTTATAAAACTGTGATTTTACAGCAGTATTTTCGTATACATCACTTTGGTAAGAATCTGCTCAAATAATCTTAGAAAATCAATATCAAATATAATTATTTTTCTTTTTGACGACTTTGATACAGTTTCAACTATTATACGGTATCACATTAAGTATCTTTAAATTGTGTTACATGTGTCGTACATTATATTGTCTATAATTTCTTATATATAAAATGCAATTTCTATTCTCATCTTGGAGCAGTGATTTCATCCCATTTTTTCTTTACAGCATCAACTTTGGTTTGTAAAAGTTATATGGACTTTTGTCATGATATATATTAATGAATAAATCAGTAGCACGTATTTCAGTGGCTTTTATGATCCACTTTTGCG
>JAQFYR010000132.1:0-15743 GCA_034694985.1 Campodea silvestrii
TTAGGCGAGCGAAGCGAGACCGATTTTTTTTTTACATATTTAGTGAAAATTGTAGAATTTTAATGCAATTTTCAAGGATTTTTGCGAATTTTTCTCATTTTTTCTCATACTATTTTCCTTTAAATATTTGCTACTCTTAGGAAATTTACGAAAATCTTGAGAAAACAGTGTCTCGAAAAAAAGCGTAGTCAGTAACACAAAAGAGTGAGACGCACGCCAAAATCGTGAGACTTGGTACTTGGTAGGTCTGAATATTTCCTGGGGTCCCGCTGCTGATCTCAAATGATTTTTGATTTTTTGTTATTAATTTAGGAAAATTTGGATATAACATTTAGGAATTTTCGATTAGCAATCTTAATGTACGCCTATACGCTGCTATAAAGAAATATAATTTATTAAACGCAAAAATAAATACGATTTACAATCTTTGTTTGATGAAATCATACTTTTTTGCGCTTTTTTGTGAACTGACGAGTGAGTACAATTGCTGCTAGCCTGCTAATGCAAAATATTCGGTAAAGGAACAGCTGTGAACGGGAGTCCAGCGCAGAAATAATAATAATAATAAAAAGCCAAGCGAAAAGTTTCAAAGAAATTAAAATAAGCGCATCAAATACCCTTCCAGTTTGTAAACAAAAGACAAATATCTTTCTAGCAGTCTCAATAGGTATGAAATGGCCCTCCTGTCAATACCATGAACTAATGAATGGAGAAATTATTAATGAATTCCGAAAATTTGCCCATAAGATTTTTCATTGATAATCATTATCTACCAACCAGCATCCAGAAACATTACCCAGAATAAGAAACTCTGAGAACCGTATGGATTAGAACAATATCGTGCAAAAACTCTTTAGTTAGCACGTATCATCTGAAAAAAAAAAAAAAAAAAAAAAAAAACTAATTTTTAGGCTAAGATAGATTAAGTACATTTTATTTGTCAACAAATTTTAGATACTAAGATTTTTTACATTATATACATTTTAATTTAAGATGCTAAAATTTGTCAAACTTAATCTTAAGCTAAACTATTTTAATTACTCATTTATTTACATTAAGGAAGCATTTCAAGCAATCACTCAAACAATAGCATATCTTAAGTAGAATACAATAACAGAAGACAAAGAAGATTTCAGAGGATTACAACACCTACAAGAACAATCCACATTAACAGCATTCATTCAGTCATAAAACAATACATTCAATATAGCTATTACATAACAATACCAATCAAACAAAGAAGAGCAACAAATTATTACACAACGAGAGAACACTAACTCCAGCAATAAACAACATCAGCAGATTCCACTAATAGCTTATATTTATTTAATTAATCATAAAAATATCATTATATAATTTACAATTCTAGGAGTAATTTTATTTTTAAGAAACTTTATAAAACTATAGTTTTAAGAAATAGGTTTAGAGCAACATAGGGAAGATAGCCTCAGCAGCAACAATAATTCAGCAGCAAACAGCAACTATGAAAAATCCAACAACATTTTTTTTTTTAAATAATATTAATTATAGATTTAAGAGAAATAGGGAAATTTTAATATTGTAAACAAACAGTATGATACCCTTCCAACAATTATTTTACCTACTATTTCACACCCTTATTATTCCCCTACATTTTTACCCTATATGGAGATTTTCTGCCAAACTCAGCAGCATATTTAAGAGGAAGCCTGAGACCACAGCCATCAATACTAGCCATTTATTTATGGAAATATGGAAATGGAAATACCACAAATATGGAAATGGAAAATGGTAACCTCAACATTAGTACCCATGGTGGAAATGATACCAGACATCCCATATTTCAACATTAGTACATCATTCTATGGTACAACAATGAAAGCACAATCTTCTTTACTTTACAAAACATTATACAGTATCCGCGCACACCCGCAAGTTACCAAGCGAAAGTGAAGAGACAGTGATTATTTAGTGAAAGTTAACATTTTTCATGGAAAAACATTTCAGTCTCAAATTTCTTCATTATCAATTTTTTTATAAAATATAATTTACGCCTACAGTGCAATTTTAGTGACAACAAACATTTTATATCGAAAGATACTTATTTTACTCTATTCATCAATTATTTCTACAAAATAAGAACATTACATTTATATGCCAGCTCATATATTCACTATTATGAACTATTTTTTACCTGTCAGCAAATCTTCTTCGCAAGTCACTACGTCAGCAGAAACATTTAAAGAATAGAGAAGTGATAAACTCATAAAAAAAAATATATATATTTCTCTTACATAAATAGTGCCTGAAAAAAAAAAAACTTCATCAATTTATTAAAAACATTTTTCACGAAAATAGTTATTCAGCGAGAAAAGACTCTACATTTAACAACTATAACGCAAATATTTACAAACAGTGAAATATAAACAGTGTAAAGCTACAAGTGATTATTTACAAACAGTGCAAGATATAGTGACAAGTGCATATATCATTTTTCTTCACAATTATTATATTTTGAAAGATATTTTATTTTCCTCTATGTTAACCTTACCCTAATAAAATATACCAGCCTTTTTTTATTACTTTCACCACAAAAATCTGTACGTTGGCGGATGGGAACTATAAAATTATTTTTCAAATTTACTTTTCATACATAATTTTAATATTTTCTAATTATTCTTTTCAATTTAGTAGTTTACTTTTCAATTAAACTTTATTTTTTTAAGGGGAGAAAGGGGGATGTGAAGATCTATTTTACGAATTCAAAGTTACACTTTTCATTACGAAAAATAATCTTTTACTAATAAATAAACATTCCGTCCATCATAGAAACATAATATACAATGGAATTTCTTAAACAATAAATACTATTACGTCAGGACTAAAACTATGCAAACAATAACTTGTAGAACTTGGGGGAGAACGTTTCGACGGGAGTTCGATATGGGGATTCAGACATGATAGTTCAAAGTTTAGACAATAATTTGTGAAAGCCATGTGAAACAAAAGCGACCATCCATGGACCAAAGCCAGGTAGAGATTTTCCTACATAACCTTTCCCAATTCTTAATAGTTATCATACTGTATGTAAAAGGAATTTATTATTAATATATTATTACTCAGAAAAGTTTAGACTAAATATGACAAATAAAACTTTTAATTATATAATATTAGTAAGTAGTTTAATATAGAAACCTGCAATATTAAAGAAGCGCCCCTAACTCTCGCAACGCAAGCGATACACCTACCCTAACTCTAAATAATCTAAATGTAAATATAAAATAGAAATCACATTTCAGTAATTATTACTATCATTAATAATATCATAGAGAAAAGCTTCATCTGACATGGTCACCCTCACACTGTAAATCGGACAATATAAGCCCATATTATTTCGTATTAATGGCGGTCTGAATAATGGAGTGTCACGCATATTAAAATTGGGGACGTAAAAATTGATTTTGGAAACAAGTTCCAAAGGGAACGATTGTTTGAGAACTTTAATGAAAAAGCAAGAAGTGGCATTTTCGTAAATTTTAACCATAGGTGGAGTTTCCATAATATCACAAAGTTCATCATAAAGTATGTTATGATAAGTAACTCCAGTTTTGAAACATAGAAATTTTATGAATCGCTTTTGTACTGATTCAGATTTGTTAATCTGAGATATTGCTGATGGGGGTACCAAATTGGTAGGCAATATGTGATCTGACAAGAGATATATAAAGTGCTCTTATTGTCACTATACTGAGATTGGTTGATGAGCAGATCAACATTCCTAGCCTTCTTCCAGCTTTATTAGTAATATTTTCTATAGCCTATGTTTTGTAAATTTAAAATTGCTTTGAATGGTTACTCCTAAATCGGTAATCTCATCAACTGTGCTGATGGGGAAACCGTTTAAATAATTTTATTAATATCTCGACTAATTTTGAAGATATTTCGACGAAACAAAAAGGCGATCTACAGAAAACATCTGATTTATCAAAAAAAAAAAAAAAAAAGCTGATGCAATTTCAAAAGGGGTTTGGGTTTTCTGCGTTTCACCAAGTGTTCGAAATTTTTTACTCATTTTCAATTCTTTCCCTAACACATGGGTGATTGAGAGAAAAACTGTTTTCCAATTTTTCCTAGTCTAAGTAACTTTTTATCAGTTTATTTCACAGTTCGAAAATATTTGCAAGCCCAACACAATAATTTCATTTCTGGATCCAAAATGAAAATTTATAGGTCAACGGCACAACTCATTATAAATCTGATATTTATAATCAGTTTATATTAAAACAAAGATTTATGAATGTCATAACTATAAATATTTCATAGGTCTAATCAGGCATTCCCATAGTGTAGGGCCCCTCCACCTTCATGACAAAATTAATAAATAAGGCTATTTTGAAAACTTTTAAAATACAATAAATTTGCAAGAATAGAGTTCTTAAAACTGACAAGGTGCGAAAGCACTTTATTAAAATCTGTCAGTCATCTGATATCCAACATGAATAATATTTCCACAGAAAACACAGAATTATCTATACTTTTCCAAAATCACAGTAGACCTATATAGCCTACGCCTAAAAAGTTATATACATAGCCCAAAATCAAGCCTACTATCATTAAATAACAGCAAAAGTAAAAATATCTTTTTTCAGTATTTTCATGTTCAATTTTTCTCATGAATGAGATTTAAGACCCAGATACACTCAGTCTTCAGACTCAACAAACAAGTACCGGTACCAACTAAAAAAACTCTGTGTTATCCTTCCGTAAGGAGGGAACAGCAGCAGATGATTCTTCTCATTTTCAATTTTGACATTTTGTGGTGAATGGTTTGGAGACCAAGTAGGCCTATATCTGGATCTTAAAGATGAGAAGTAGACCCACTTAGCATTAATGTAGAAACTTTGAAAAAAGTTTGTTGAAAAGGGAATGTCAAAGTATACTATTACTAGTAGTGGTGTATAAGGATTAGTGGTGTTGATTTTAAAAAAAATGTCCATCCGGATATCCGTACGTTTTATACGGACGGATATCCGGATGAAAAGACGTAATTTTGAAATACCCCCGTCATATCATATATCATTGGAAAGGGCTCGTTTTCAGGATTACGGCGGTTTTTAAATCACGTTTCTACGACGACGGGTTAAAAAGTTATTCAACTTTGAAATTATAGTCATCGGAAGTTTCACTCGTTTTGCCTCGTGAATATTTTGTTTTACATCGTAATTAAGTCGTTTTACACAGGATGGACTGAATTTTAATCGGAGATTTGGCAATTTCGTTTTATTTTCAGTTGAAACATCCTGTTTACGAATTATTATGGTGTGTAACTTATATTTTTGTTCAATAGTCGCTGGTGTTTGGAGATTTTATCATCGGAATATTCATACGATTTTAGGCTTGAGCGATTAACTCGATTATTCGATTAATTGATTATTTCTGTAGATAATCGTACTCGATTACGTCATTTTTAATAATCAATTAATCGGAAATAATCGTTTATTTCAAAATACTGGATTATCATGTTGCCATGCGTTTGAAAGCTCTCGTTTTCAGGTTTACAACGCCGCCTGAATTGTCTTTCTTTGATGTTCTATTCAAAAGTAATTGCGGTTTGAAGTTTTCCGTTCGATATTTTTCATACGTTTTTGTTTTTTTGCGGAAAAAAAACAGAAAACTTAGAAAATTCGAAAAAAAAACGCGGAAGTTCATTCAAATAATCGATTAATCAAGTAATTCTATTATTTGCTGGGCGATTAATCGATTATTAGAATTTCAATAATCGCCCAAGCCTATACGATTTGCGTACCGAAGTTGAGATTTTGTTTCGAAAATAAAGGATGTTCCCAGTGTGTTTTATACCATCTGAAAGGTCTCGTTTTCGGGATTACAGCGCCGTTTAAACCAACTTTCTACGACGTTTTATTAAAAAGTTATACCATTTAAACTCGCCAAATCGGTGATTTTCGATCGTTTTTCTTCGAAAAAATGGCGTAATACGGGTATCCGGATGCGTGAGCGTCCATCAGGATATATCCGGATACAATTTATACGGCCGGATATCCTTATACACCACTAATAAGGATATCCGGATATCCGTCAGTATAAATTGTATCCAGATATATCCGGATAGACACTCGCATCCGGATACCCGTATTACGCCGTTTTTTCGAAGAAAAATGATTGAAAATCACCGATTTTGCGAGGTTAAATGGTATAACTTTTTAATAAAACGTCGTAGAAAGTTGGTGAGACCTTTCAGATGGTATAAAACACGCTAGGGTACATCCTTTATTTTCGTAACGAAATCTCAACTTCGCTACGCAAATCGTATGAATATTCCGATGATAAAATCCCCAAACACCAGCGACTATTGAACAGTTAGCTGCTGAAATATAAGTTACACACCATAATAATTCGTAAACAGGATGTTTCAACTGAAAATCAAATAAAATTGCCTTATCTCCGATTAAAATTCAGTCTTTCCTGTGTAAAACGAGTTAATTACGATGTAAAATGAAATATTTACGAGGCAAAACGAGAGAAACTTCCGATGACTATAATTTCAAAGTTGAATAACTTTTTAACCCGTCGTCGTAGAAACGTGATTTAAAAACCGCCGTAATCCTGAAAACGAGCTCTTTTCAATGATAGGCCTATATGATATGACGGGGGTATTTTAAAATTACGTCTTTTCATCCGGATATATATCCGTATAAAACGTCCGGATATCCGGATGGACATTTTCTTGAAAATCAACACCACTAACTACTAGTGCATAGTATGTTTCTTTTTATTAGTGTTTCAGTTCAGATCCGAAGTTTTACTTGAAACTGTTTGTTTAAAAAATGTAATTTTTTATGAATTTTTTCCATAGGCCTACTTTTATATTGACAAAATTTAAAAAATTAAAATAACTGTGGAAAGTACATTTTGTCTACTTTCCAGTGCTATTTTTAAATTTTTGCAAATTTGTCAATTTAAAAGGAAGGGAAAAATTCCTAAAATATTATAAATTTTCATCAAATTTTGCAGCTTTTGTAGAAATTCAGAGTTGAAGTAAAACTAATCAAAAAACCTGCACCCTACAGTTGTAGCACTTTTCATTCCCTTTCGAACAAAGTTTGTTCCAAGTTTGTATATGTTAACTTTAACTGGGTCTAATTGTTATCAGTCCCTGTGGTGGACTGATAGAATGAATAGGTTACCATTGACTTGGTTCGACTCCCATTCACCACAAAATGTCAAAATTGAAAATGACAAGGATGGGGGTTACCAATTGACTAACATACCGGTATTTTAAAAAATATGACTTTATATACAACCTGCCTGAACTGAGATGGAAATGGTCAAAGAAGTCCAATTTAACCCAGGCTGGGCTTTAAAAAAAAAAGCCCAGGTTTTTCTTGAGTACACCACTGGCTGAGAAATTTTAGAAAAATTTTCAAGATTTTATTTCTTTCTTTTTTCCCTTCTTTTTCCATCAAGGGGGGAGGATGATTGCCCCCCCTATAGGCTACTTACTTCTACATAGGAATATAGCACACAGCAAAATAGGCTATGCAATAGGCCTAATCATGCAAAAGTAAATAGGACTAACACAGTAACAGGATCTAGAGCCTAGAGTACATATGATTACATAGTAGCCCACAATTTTACAAATGCGACAAAAAAAAAACTGCATTTAAATATGCATATCCGTTCCCCAAAAATAAAATAGTTTTCGAAAACACTTCAGTTTCATCTCCGAACGGATGGAGTGCTTTAGCACAAGCCTAGTGTCGACTAGGCAGTAGTCTACAAGCCTGGAGCCTAAAACTGTAAAAGGACGCAAGGTTAAACTTCTACTTTTATGGTTCAGAATGTGTTGTCTTGTAGACCCCACTACCCTCTAAAGGCTCTGAAGGTTTACTACAACATTGTACAAACTATTGTCTATGCCTAGACCGGTTCGGGTGCAGCCAAGGTCGGTTCGGCCAGCTTGGCCTCACCCGAACCGGTCTAGGCATAGACAACCTTGAGCCCTTGATGGCTCTGCAACAAGACAAAGCCTGGGCTAAACTAAGCCAATCCTCATGGGTAAACCAGCAATACACTAAAATAAGCTTGATTTACTGACCTGAATCACTTCAATGGACCTTTGAAGATCAAGGTGTAGGTCTAGCTAGGTTTCTTTAAAAATTAAGAAATATCCTTTACAAACTTCCCAACAACAGCTGCAGAGCTGACGATGTGACATCGCCGCCTAGTCCATTCACTAGTTTGCGGGGCAACAGGTGAAGATTTGATCAGGAGCACTTTAATTCAAAGCACTAAAACATAGGATCTAGCATGAGTCCGAGTATTTTTTGCATTTAGAAGCACTCCTAACTTGTAGGGCGAGTATGTAAGCTCAATTCATTAAACGAAAAATATTCAAAACGAGTGAGAAATTATTCAAAAACATCAACCGATTTACAGAAAAAACACTTGCTTCCGCCATTTTTCATCCAGTTCAAATTTTCAGGTAATACCCCGTTTTCACAAGATTCTCAAACTACTTCTTAACTTCAGTCGGGTCTTCTCTGTTATACCACCCCCACACAAATTATGGTTATACCACCCCGTTTATTATATACATACATCCCCGCGACGAATATTATTGTTACACCACCCCCATTTTTTCCGCATAGAGTATCATTACTTTTCATCCATTCTATATTTATTTTAATATCCTGCGGATTACTGTTTAAAAATTATAGCTACTGTCAGCAATGAATAGTTGTCATTCTATATTTAATTTAAAGTAAAACTAATGATAAACATTTTGGTGTTTTTAGGCTGCTACTTTGTACCTGCAACTCATGCAGACTGGCCAAATCATTTACATTATAGTAAAACCACGTTCCACTATATTTCATACTGAAGATGAAGGCTAGGGAACACTAGACAACTTAGTTGCCTGTGGACCAGGTCCCCTCTTATTTGGGCGACCTGGTCCACAGCACCACAGGCAACTAAGTTGTCTAAGGGAACACTAGCGCTGGTCAAAAAAGTTGTGGTTGCCTTACCTAGAAAAATTCTGAACGAAATAGAAAATTTTATTGGGAATTGTTGGGTGCCAGTCAATAAACTAACTAAAATGTCTACAGTAATTTTTAATAAAACCACTGTCCGCTTCATTGGGATCTTAGTTCCAAAATCGGCCACGTTATGTTCTCTACTTCAGTGAAATATTGGAGAATGCGCTATTGAGATAAAATAATACTTCAGCGAATGTGAGTGAATTGTAGGCATAAAGTAGTAGCCTAAAAACAGTATTTATGATTAGTTTTCCTTTAATTTGTGAGCCCTTCAAAAGTATACGTGTATAGTAAAGTGTGAGAGACAGTGAGACCTTCAAAAGTATATGTGTATATTAATGAACTGGTCATGTCAGGTATCAGTCAGCTCATTGTTCAGTCTTCAGCAAAAAAATGGGGGTAGTATAACCATAACTTGTGTGGGGTTGATATAACCATATATTAAAGTGGGGGTGGTATAACAGAGAAGACCCCTTCAGTCCATGCAAATTATCCATTGCGTAACACGTGACTACGAGCGATTATGGGTGTGAGAATTTAATGTAGATTGGGTGTTTTCGGGGGTGTGGCATAGAAAGTAAGGACCAGTGATGTAGAAATGTAGAAAAAGTGGGCCAGTGAAGCACAAATGCAGAAAACGTAGTTCTAAAACTGCCGATAGGGGCTAGGCGAGTCGCCACTGATCCAAACACATATGTAACAGGCAAGGATAGGGAGTTGGGTCTTCCCGGCATGCCTTCCTGGTTCTATAAATTTATTATTCATCATAAAATGATCAGATTTTACACAGTACAGTCTTAAGGAAAAAAAAAAAAAATGAAAATAAGTATCTTCATATAAATGCTGCAGCCTGACTGGTTTTCACTATATTTTAGTTTCTTTTTTATAGGTCAGTGTCCCAGTTAAGATGCCTTGAACCATCGAGTGACGATCAACAACAGCAATAGAAGACGTATTTGTAATACTGTGTAAAGGATAAACCTGTGATATACAATGTAAAATATATATAAAACGCCTTGTAATTAGACAAAAATAATAGACTTTTCAGTATTTTTTTGCAAGTTTCATAGTTTTTTATGCTTTGACAAACATAGCCTATAATGTGTACAATAAAGTATATTTAGCAATTTATATGTTGTGTTTTCCTTGGGTTTTTTAAAAAATATAATTATTCAAAACTTTATTAATATAAAATGATATGAGGCCTATAAGTTTACTTTATTATTTAACATTACGAATATAAAATAGCCTATGAGATTTTCTACTTTCTAAACAAATCAGATTAGTCATCATACTCTGAATATTGGCCTCTGCAGCAGGGGTGGCGCTACAGGGGGGGCTCCTGCCCCCCCGTCGGGCAATTTTTTTACTAGTTTCGTTGGGCAAGCAAGCGAAAAATTTAAGATGGAAGATCGAAGATGGTAAAAAAAGAAGAAAAAACTGGATGTTTTGCACTGAAACATTAAAAATTTTCGCTCGGGCATGGACTACTTTACTCTCCATTGCTTTCATTCTTTTGACCCACAAATAACTATTTTGTCTCCTTATTTCTTTTTGGTTGGTGGACACAATTTATTCTCGTCGGGCAAGCAAATGGAAAAAGCAAGAAGGAAAATGAGAAAAGAAAAAAAAACTGATTAAAATTACACTTTTTGCACTAAAATAGTAAAAAATTTCGCCTTCGCTTCGCTCGGCTTTGATTTAATTTGCTTTAATATTACTTTTCATGCTATAGCGCGCGCAGCAGATGGGTTTGATTCAGTGTTTCCGCACTACTAATGGTGGGTATGCAGATTTATTCAATATTAAAAAAATAGTGGTGGAAAATTAATGTAGTATATTTTATACTACAGCCCCCCCCGTCGGGCAAATCCTGGCGCCACCCCTGCTCTGCAGTACTTTTTTTACATGTAAAACACAAAGTAAATAGGCCTATCTCTGCAAGGAATAATTGCAACTTTTGGACTCTGCAGTACTTTTTTTACATTTAAGATAAAGGCCTATTTACTTTTTTCAAAAAAACATTGAATTCTGCCACTGAAGTGTTTTGATTGGTACTAATTGAAGTGATAGTAAATAAAGTTGATATGGGGAGGCCTATTTTACATTTAGATCCGCTATCTAAATGTAAAATAGGCCTCCAAAGGCAGCTGCTAAGACAAATTTTATAATTTCAGAACCAGCCAAGATCATATAGTAGGGAACAAAATTAATGGGCTGGTTAATGAATCTAGAAAAACTACGGCTCACCGGCGGAGATTGGCGCGCAGCCCTCGCAAAACGGCGTCAATTTCTTCGTTGCTGGTTTTTAGAATAAGAGTTTGGATCAAAATTTTCTTATTTGGACATAATTATATATGTGAATAGCACTTTATACTCAGATGCTGTTTTTCCTGAATGATATCAATAGCCCTTAAAGGCAGACAGGCGGTATACATGATGTCACAATTTATTATGTTTGTTGCGTGCACCTGAAATTCTGTTAGTGTGCTAACTTCACTGTCAAGCAAATGTTGATTGTGCCCACTATACTCTATATTGGCCCCGCCTGTCTACCATTTGTTCAACTGCGCATATAATCGCACATGCAATGAAAATTCTTTATTAAACAATTTTATTCTATAACATCAAATCAATTATATAAATTTTTCTTATTGACAATGATTTGTATAGCGCTTGCAATGCATTGCTTAGTTGTTAATGGCGATATAGACATTGTATAGTTAAATAAGCAATTTTATAGCTACATAAAAATTATATAATTAAATAATAAATTATATAGCTAAATAAAAATTATATAATTAAATAATAAATTACATAGCTAAATAAAAATTATATAATTAAATAATAAATTACATAGCTAAATAAAATATTATGTAGACAAATAATTATTATGTAAGTAAATAAAAAAATTGGATAGCGAAAAATAATTATGTATAACTAAATAATAAAGTATGTGCTTACATAATGCATTACATATGTAAAAGAAAATTATATACGTAAATAAAAAATTGATTAAATAAATAATGCATTATATGCCTTAAAATGGTGTTAAATCACGTAAATAATTTTTGTACAGTCCGCGCCCCATAGTAATCTTGATGAAGTACATTAGGTGAACCGCGTTTCTAAGGAAAAAGATAATCATAATACAATTAAAGAATTCAAAAGAATTAACCATATTTATCAATTTCGTAGGACAGAATTATAAGTGGGCTAGTGAATTAACGTTATACGGAAATTTTCAATATGTTTTGTATTTTATGACATATATAAAATGAACCAATTAACGATGTTCATAGGTTGAAGAGCATTTCACTTACATTCATAAAGTGTAAATTAAATGTAACAGTCGTTATAACTATACAGCTGCAGTTTGAAGTTGTACTTTTTGTACAGTGGTACGAATTTATTTATTTACTATTTTATATGGATGCTATTGATTTTAATTGCCTGTTTTTTTTAGAGCTGATGGTGGTGTAATTGCACTGAAACATATGTCCTGTAGGAATAAATCTATTTACGAGGAAAATTCGGATCACCTTCTTTCCACCATTTCATCGATCCTCGTTATCAGTCTTTCATTCATAATGTATTTATAAAGTGTACATTTTGAAGGTAAACCTGCATGTATCAGAATTAGAAAAAGTCATATCCAATTCCAAAATCAATACTTACACGAAGAATTTAGTTTCCAAACATTAAAGATTTGTTAAATATGCTTTGATTTAAAACTACACGAACATCATAATACATTGAAAATGCTGACATTTCTATATGACCAAAACGTTTAAAATGAAGCATCAAAACCTTTTGAATGTCCTTCACCTTGTCTTTAATATCATCATACGATCAGGTGCGACATTGTAGTTAGTTGATGAATAATAGGGATATTGAATGCAACAAACTGAGTCAAACGTTATATCCAACAACACACTTCAATACCAGTAAATTACATTTTCGCCAGTGAAAGATGGTCGTTCACTTATTGGATCTAAGAGTTACTTTCCATGTAAGGGAAATATTGCCACAATAAACAAATGCTTTTACTAATATAGGACAACATTTTACATAGTGCAATGCTCACTTGCCTTTCTACTGTCCATGGCGGTTCTGCATCTACGTTAGGTAGATTTAATGTCAAAGTTCCGTTCACCATGTCAAAGGATTCAATCTGAAGATATCCAGTAATACGAGGAGGTGGAGACAATGTAAATATATTGTGCATTTCTTCATAGTCTGTACTCAAATGATTGCTATTTCCAGATTTAACTTTGACTGCATACATCTGGCCAGAGGGTAAATCTTTTACCTAAAAGAATGCTAGTTAAAAAATTTCTTATTTCATGCAAAAAGAATTACCTCAAGTTCATAAGTTTTTAGGATATGCATATCTCTGACTGAAACATTTCTAATTAAGTCGGCTTCACCAGAAGGAATTCCTTGGTTGTTCAACTTTCTCAATATAAATTGAAAATATTGTAATTCTCCATTCACGGTATCAGGAATACCAACACCAAAAAATAATGATGTACTAGTTCTTCGGATATATTGTAATGAAGATGGACGCAAAGGAACTGAAAAAAAATGTCTGTATAAATGTCTCCCAAGTGTTAAATCTATTTACCTCCTACATTATCAGGGCTTACGGATGTGTATTTTGAATGATGTCCTTCATTCGAAACATCCTTATTAAATGCTGAAATCTTGAACAGATTTATAAGTATTATAATTTAGCATCAATCCTCCATTACTTACCCAGATGAAGATAGTGTTTGAATTGGGAATATTTTTTAAGGTTGTGTAATGATACTCATTCCAATCCAATATTGCGTTACTCTGTATATGTAATTCAACACTTGATGCTCCAGTTATCGTATTTCTTGTATTGAAATATATTTTGTATTTCTGTAATATTCCATAAGGTGGGTACGGAGGTTTCCACTTAAGACTAATTCTTTTTTGTGTCCATTCAAATGCCTTCAAATCTATTGGTGCAGGTGGAGCTGAAAATTACCGTTTTAAGGTTGCTAATACTTCATCAAATTCTATATTACACGCTGGTATAAAAGGTAATTTGTTTCCTTTTCAATTTTGGTTAGAGACAACGTAGATAAAATCTGTCTCTTACCTTGTTAAGTTTCATGGTAAAGCATCAATTTTAAGTATATACAACCGGGGGGGATGCATATGCGGTTTTTTACAGTCTCTCAGTACGACGTTACTATTGAAATGCAGTAATTTATTATGAAAATAAAGTATGGGCTATTCTTGCAAGACCGATTCCATTATCCAGAGTTGAACTGGGTGACTGGGTCACCTGGCTCGCTTCGGTCACATTTTTCTATGGATCACTGGGTAAAATGTAAATTTGACATCAAACGTAAATTTCACCCAGTGACCCATGACCCAGAATGACCTAGTGACCCATGACTCACAATTACCTAGTGATCCAGTGTAACCTAGTGACCCAGTGACTGAGATTGACGCAATATCAATATTTCTGCTTAAAAGGTACATTCAAAATATTTTTTGGTACTGCAAATTTGTCCCTACGTTTTCATCAGTTTTCTTTCTTGTTTTCATTGTCATGTTTTTCAATTTCAATTATACTTTTGTATTACAAATAAATGCCTGTATTCTTCAATTTTTCAGTGGAATATCATGGTAGTTTCCGTTAACAAAGTAATGACAGGTTGATGGGCACATTTTTCTCACTTTCCGAGTAGCAAAAGCATGGATTACTTTATTAAAGTTTATTTTTCTTGAAATTTTATTTTCAATTGAAAGCAAATCTAAGCCGCTTAGTGACTCTTGACTCATCGTTGACCTTAAGTAAGTTTTTATTAATTTTAAATTTGAAAATGATCTTTCACTTATCGTAGTTACAGTAACAGGTATACTGTGAGATTCATTAAAAAAAGTGGTACACACATCTGGGAAACTTCATGAAACACAACTATTATCAATCAGTAAAAGATTAGCTAAATCACACACACTTTCAACTTTTTTTCTATTTTACTACGAAAAAAGACAGCGATTGTGCTGGAAATAAGCCCAAAATGATGTGAACATATAGGGAGCCCCATTCTCACTTTAGAGTTTGTAGTATTAAAAATAATATTTTTTTTAGAATAAAACTCTCTTTTCACTGCTTCATTTGGGAGCACCCTTTCACATCATTTCAGTCGGGGGCCCGGGTGCAACGTACCCTTCGCACCCTCTATCGCCACGGTCCTGATTTTATGGTTATGCAACTGTGAAACTATATTAGTTCAATTCTAAATATGTAACTTACAGCCACAATTTCCATAAGCGTTTTCTTCGGAAAGCCATTTTCTCACTTTTCTCACAGTTATTACGATAATAATATTATTTACTCTTATTTGCTGTTACTTCAGATTAGTAATTAATTCTCCCCCATACCAAATAAATATAATGCATGCTTGTATTAGCTAGTATCTGAAAACTCGATTTTCCCATAAAAACTTGAATTCAATACCGTAAGCGACAAAAATTATAAGTTTGTCACTTGATATCATAGGTATTTCGAACTGCTATAATATGAGTTTAAGGCTCCATTGTGTCAAAACAATGTAATTATACGATAATAATTTATTAGGAAAGTTTTTTCCTGATCCAAAAGAGTACAGTATTTCACTCATGTGACTTTTATCTGCTTTTGCCAAATGCACGGACGTTAAT
>JAQFYR010000133.1:0-15720 GCA_034694985.1 Campodea silvestrii
TCGTCTACAGGAACTTTTGCTGTTTGGTCAACATCATCATGTTCATACTGCCGTCCATACTAAAAAGCAGCAGTATCAACAGAACGATACGATAACTATTTTTTCGCATCCAGTTGTTGATTGCATCTTGCACACCTTCCTAAAATTTGAAGCGGTCAATAGTTTTCTTCTATCCACGCCGTTTCTTTGTTGTACTGTGCTTCTCTCGAATTAATGCTTCTCCTCCAGTGTTATTGCCCACAGGTGCATAATTTATTCTTAATATTGGCAAAATTAATCTTTTGGCCATTCATACAAAACTGGACAGTGTTCAGATGGGGAATAAATTAGAAACACGACAATGTTTTAAAAGCGATTATTGTCCTCGTGGGTTCTTAAATGAACCCACGAGAACAGGATGGGAACTGCTGACTGTTCTACAGTTAATATATATCATGGATACAACCGGTTGCATTCATGATGGGCAGTGGAGAGGGGCTGGAATTGACATCACAGGAATAAGGCCTCGAGCGGGGATACGCTTCGTTATTAAGTCTTAAAACAGCTGCTAGAATACTTAGAATTACTTTGTAAAAACACTGAAGCGCCTTGTAATAGTTGGCTTCTGTATTTGTAACGATTTGGCTCGTGCTTGTGCGTTCCTGCATGTAATGAAGGACTAGATCAGATCTTTTGTAACGAGTGTGGACGATTGTGTGTCAAACCTCTTCTCGGAGTTGTACCTGTCACTTCTAGTAGCCATGTAACCAAACAATCTACTTAGATTACCTGCGTACGGTGCTATTGTGTCTTGTTTGCATCTGGTGGCGTGGGTCTATGCCAAGGTCATAAACATGCATATCATGCAGCCCCCTCTACAGACCTCTATTTTTTGGGATCTTTCAATTTGGGAAGCCTAGAGGGTTCTGGGATGTTCTCGTCTGTCTCGAACAACGTGTGGGAGTCACTGTCTGCTGCCATGAGCAACCCAGTTCTGGTGAGGAAAGCTTCAAGGGTCTTTCTCGCATGTGGTGTGGCTTTTGTCTCAGCGTAGAAAGGTCTTAGGTGAAAGTACCGGGATATTGTTCCTTTTCTATTCAATAGGATCAAACTCCTGGTGCACATTCCAAGAATTTGGTCACAGCATTGGCCAAGTCTGGTACAACAACGAAGAAATGGGTCGAGCAAAGTTCCACTTCGCGGAACGAACCTTATCCTTCAAAACTCGGCGGTAAGAGCAATGAAACTATTGACCTTACCGCTGAAAATGAGGATGAAACTCGTACCGACAGGGGGAATATTGCTCCTAAACAGGGAGGTGAAAAGAAATGTAAAAATAAGCATAGCAAGGATGATTCCAAGGCTCGCAATTCATCTTCCTCATTAAAGAAAAAGAAAGAAATTTCTTCATCATCAAATGAAGAGAAACAAATTTCGAGGGAAATAAAAAAAAATGTCAAAAGAGGTCGACTTGTTTGGCGTCGATTCGGAGAGTGAGAGGAAACGATCAGAAATTGGGAAAAGTAAAAGTATGGGTCCACCTGCCCCCTCTTCTCACCCACTGTCAATGTTAAATCTCGAACTCAACGAGTCTTATTTTAATTCGGCAAATCTCACTCTCCCCCTTAATATACCCCCAACCCCCCGCTACGAAATTGACACTGATGCTCGGGATGATGGTTTGCTAGGCTCGAAATCGTCTTGTTCTAAAAAACCCGTAGTTGCTCTACAAGATATTCAATTGGATACGAATCTTCTTGCCCCCATTAAAATTTTGGAAATAAAGCAATTAATCAGGAACCAGAATACGATCCGACGAACGACACCCTACACCCCCACGAAAATTTACACACCAATCGAATTTACCACCACTCAGGCCACGGTAGCGCCAAAAAAACTACCATCCAAGAAGGGGACCAGACATACACGATTCCGTAAGTGGAAATTTTCAATGAATCACTTCACCTTTTGTAATGTAGTTTTTTTAATTGAATTTACAAAATGATGTATTTTGTTTAGTTTTAATTTATAATTTTGTTAACTTTATATTGCTTCAACTTAAAAAATTCAAGCAAGATTTTTATTGTTGATTTCTTTGTAGATCCAAGACGTCATTTTCTCAACTCAGAGGCGCTGTGACGATGCAGGGTAAAAATGACATGTATGTAATGTGTGTACACGAAAAAAATAAAACTAATACGCATGTTCCTGATAGTATTTTTCATCTTAGTCTGCCTCGTGTTAGCATGAGTGGAGGATCTAAAACGAGCGCTGTGTCAGCCACTAGCAGCTCGGGGAAGACCAGCTTCCCCAGACCCACAACCATCGGTCACCAGGAATAAGAAGAAGAATAACCACCTCTCAAGACATATCCTCGGATGAGGACACCAGCACTTCTTCAAGCAATGCTGGGGATGTATCTGAAGGTGACAAACCCCGGTAAGATTTCCAAGTCTGTCAATGTGTATGGACGAAATTGTTTGTGTTGTCTTGCTGTTGCTTTATTGTCTGGATGCTTCTTTTTTTAGATCCGAACTGTTTTCCTATATCCGGGGGTGCGCAGCTCCCTGCGGATTTTTTCGGCATCCATATTTTTTTCGTTTCAAAGGAGAAATTTCGTTTTGTGTTCAAACCCGTCTGAGTGCGTTTTAGTGCTAGAAATGTGTCAACGTCCTGAGGGCATCTCATTTTTTCTGGTCAGAATTGTTCATCCCCGTCCTCCCATTTCTGAATAATAGGACCAATATTCGATCTTCACTGTACCACCACAGTTCTTGGTGAATCACCTCTGGAAGTCCAAACTCTCCATTGGTAAGGTGAAACGTGGAATGTCTTCGTCTTCGAAGAATATGTACTTTCATTCAATCTCGATGCGATCAATATTTTGTGTTCGGTCTTGCATGTTGTCCAAGCTAGATGCTTATGAATTTTCCACTCTTGAATTCGATGTGGTGAAATCTGCCGCTACCATCGTTGATGACTGTCCTGTTACAAAACACTCGTCGTCTGTATGTTTTTTCAGCAGTTTGTCGTGTTCTTCCACTTTGGCTGCTAGGGTCGCGAGTGCTTCCCAGCTTACCTCCCATCTCATAGGTGGGTCAGGCGAATTGGTCTGGGGATTGATGGGCAATGCATTCAGTGGAGATTGTAGAAAGTAAGTCAACGAAACTACTTTCGTTGTAAGTCCCTGCTGTTGCTGAAGGTGAGAAATGAATTAAATTGCTCTTGTCCCATACTCTCTTCGGGGTCATGAAGTTGGGTCCAGGTGTGTGGGGCATTCCTGACCGAATTTATTTACGAAAAATGAAGGTATGCGTTTTGAACACACACGCTTTAATATATGTAATTAAACGATCCGAATCCTTCCTAAACTCGCGCTGTCAGAATTAAAATAAAATAGATTAAAATTAACGAACTTAAAACAGCAATTGTTATCAATGTAAGTCACGTAACCGATAGTGAAGTTACTTGTTTTAATTATACTAAAAACTTTTGAAACATACCTTACTTAAGACTCATTAGTAATTGCACTGTGGCATGTGATTTCATAGAAATATTATATGTTCCCAAAATTAAGTTTCTTACAAATTTTAACGAAAAATATTCAAACCATTGCCTTTTAGTTTTCGTAATTATTGTAACTTGTAATCTGAAGTTACCTTTATAATATTTTAATTATACTATAAAAGCTTTTGAAATATGCCTTACTTATTAGACTCATGATGACATTAGCTCTGTGACAGTTTCGCTAGATCTGCTCTGTGGCACGTTATTTTAATATTAGATCTGTGGCATTTTATTTTAATATTTTTAAATAGCAGGAAATATGTATCTCTTTTAAACAACTCAGGAACCCCCGTTGACCGATTATCATATTACTTGTGGAGGTGCTGATTATTTATATATTTTCATATTATACTGTTTCTGTGTTCTTTTGTTATATTTTCATCAGTTGCTCATTTATAGTTTATTATAAGAGGTACACATTTTTACTACAAGAAAGGATGCTGATTTATTATTACGACAGGGACAACAATTTAATTATGGAGACGTTTACTCTTTTAACGAAGATCAGTAGATTTAATATAATATCAACATATTGATTCCATTTATAATTTATACATGTAGATAGATACTTACTTAACAATAACTAAAAATAGATTTACCTTACCTTGATTTCACTGGTTATGGGAACACTATTTTTGACCTCGTCAAGGTTAGCCTCTGATTAATTAACAATAATAGTACTTGTTTAACACTACCTGCAACTGCCTTTTTTTTTGCAAAACCTGAGAGTAACAACTCTCACACCGTCATCCGATATTACTGTCCCTACGCTCTATAATTGCAGGTTTTTAAAGGAAAACTTTCTTTATGCGCCCAATAGAAAGGTTATCCTGTTCTCATTTTCAACGAAGGTAAAATACTATAAGTAGAACATGAATTTTAATTCTAAGAAGTGCATGTTTTAATAGCTTGAAATTTCACAATGAAGGTTTTAAAAGGAACTTTTGAAAATCGTAAGAACAATTCCCGAATCACATTTATTTAACCCTTTAAGTTTCTTTTTGAAAGAATACACGCGAATTTTATATCGTGTCCAACAAATTTAACAAGGACAGCTCGATCGTTATGACCATAACCACGTTTGCCGTATCGGTGAGATCGATTCATGTCGAATATTTCAATTACAATGTCCAACTTTGCTTTGCTGAAATCAATAACAAGTCGATTGGTGTTTCCACTGAAGTTTTCTCATATCAAGAGCAAATGACAATAGCACTGATATCATAGGTGGCTGGAATAATGTTGCCTTTTATGGCATCCCTTTAACTTAAATGCTAGGCAAAAAAAAAACCAGATCAATTAACCTTTACAACATTATTTTTTGTAGATATCATTCAGAAAAAAAACATTTTATTTGCAAACCTTGACACACTCCAAAATCATATCTTCACAATTGTCTTCTAAACTAAGTTTTATAAGACTTGTTTATATGGTGTTTACATTATCATTCATGAGGTAATTTATTTAATTTTCAATAAATGGTTAATGTATTTTTGAAGTACATTATTGTGATCTTAGAATATTCGTCATTTTCACTTTCTGGTGAAACAGATATAACAGAATTAATTTACACATTGGTGCATATCTATAGTGGCATTGCACACGATGCATCAGAATTAGCTGGAATAGCATTATAAGTATCTGACTGTACAATTGAATCAGCGGTCTCCGGGACTGAAGAAGAATAAGTAACTGAATATTCACTTTTTTTTCCATTGGAGAACAATCCTTTGAAGTTTGAAATGAATCATTTTGAGTTATCTGCGTCACAGTTTGATTAATTGATACATGCGTGATGTAACTGATACATGGGTGATGTAATTGATACATGCGTGATGTAATTGATATATGCGTGATATAGATACATACTTACATATTTACACTTATAAATGTAATTACAATGGTCTCACTTATAAATGTATTGATGACAATGGTAATCTAATTTACACCCCAAGTTTGCTTTAAATACGTAATTTTCACCTATTTAATTTTAAATACAGTCAGAAGCTCTGTTGCATTTTCGTTCCGTTTTCTTCGCATTTTTTTTCATTTGTGGTTCATTTTACGTTCAGTCATTCAGTTTCCCCTTGCATTTCCATTTTGTTTAATCTCATTTTTTTTTAAGTAGAGTTAATTCTGATTCGTGATTTTATTATTACTACATTATATTTTAATTAGTTATTTACAGATATCTGACATGGTGGAGGTGCGGGGCAAATAGTTCGGAGTTACTGCACAACAGATCCACTACGATGATCTAGCGACAAGGACTATGACCAATAGCCATTGGTGTGTCCTCGAAGCCATAACGCAGTGGTGGGAGGCACGAACACCGCGGTTGGCCATTGCGGTTGGGAGGAGCTTCCTCCTCTCCCGGACCCGAATATTCCATTGAATTCTCTGATGGCGTTCGTGCTCTTCAAGCTGATTCTGAAGTCTGGTAGCGATTGCTTTCTCGGTACGACGTCTGGTCATACGGAGATGGATTTGAAATACAGCTAAGGGGACATCATCATCATCAGTAAACTCCTCATCCAGGAGTTCCACTTCCTCCGGCAAGGGGTCAGTGCTGAAACTTCAGCCGACAACACAACGTTGATATTATCGCCAGGGACTTCATCAATATCTTCAGTTGACGTTAATTAGTCCACTCTGATAACCTCTGTTGATGTGGTCACCGACTCTCTCAGAATCTCCTCTGCTGAGGTGTTCACCAACCCACGGAGGACCTCCTCAGTTGATGTGCTAACCGACTCACGGAGGACCTCCTCTGTGGATTTGCTGACCGACAGGACGCTGATAGGCTGTCCCGTTATAGCCTCTCTAATTAGTCGACTAGACATATCAATATGTCGTGATGCAACCACAAGATCACGATCTACGGTTCAAAAGAAACACCAGGTGGGGAGCGTGATTTAGCAAAGCCGCGCACATACGTTGTGCTTTCTCCTATAAAAGAAATAAATCAACATTCGGGGTAAAGAATCATAATGAGTTTAATAATACAGTCTCGTTTTCTTTGCTCAGATTAAAATGTTAATTTAATTCTCAGTAAAATAATAATTGAAGACTTAAAACTTCCGAAAAGACAACTTATTGCTGCCGAGACGGGTCGGATTACCATTGTGTTTCCCTACCAGATGGTCTGAGCTTCATTAAAAATTAATGTGTTGTTCACCCTTGCATTTGTTTTCTGTATGTGTCCTCCCATACAGAAATATGAGGG
Organism: Campodea silvestrii; assembly: GCA_034694985.1. Taxonomy (NCBI): domain Eukaryota; kingdom Metazoa; phylum Arthropoda; class Diplura; order Rhabdura; family Campodeidae; genus Campodea; species Campodea silvestrii. Next base: position 6,773 of record JAQFYR010000133.1, read on the forward strand.
GACTTAGCAGTGACTGCTGCACAGAGAGTTTTAGTTAGATCATTTAATGTCCGTGCATTTAACGAATCAAAAACCTTATCAATATCACCAATATATTCAGCTGCATACACTGCATGTGGTAGTAATTTGCCTAATGAAGAGAAACAGTATATAGCAGCTGCTACTGAGTTAATAGTGACTAAAGGCCTGCGCAGCAGTCCTTACTACCATTAATTTATAGCCTTCTACATTAACATGATTACATGTTATTCTTGTTAACAAGAAGTGATTGTCCTTATCAAATTCAAACATATCAGTGATGAATTTTCAATAAGCATATTTTCTCAGTTGAAACTTTACTTCATAATTTTGAAAGAGATTTCTGAAACTTTTTAGAAGGTGGGGTGTATCGTAAAATGCAACAATGGTGTTACCGTTATATGAAAACATTGGATTGAGAGAGACAAAGGTTTGTACGTTATTCACCCTCTGATCTCATACTACCTTTAAACCTGCTTCATTATTTTGTTTAACGACCTCTTAAATTACATTTGACAATACTCTAGCAGGTGCACTATTGTGAGTAAAAAATATCCAACTACTTGCTTATAATTATGGCAAATTAAAGAAATAATTCCGAAGGTGAAGTAATAATTACTACCCGGCTAAATTAATTAACCAACACTGTAGCGAAAATCGTTGTTCTTAAATTAATTTTATCAACAAACACATTAAAACTGTATCTTTTGTATTTTTCTTTTTTTTTTATAGAAATTTTGTAAATGTAACATAACTTAGTTTGCACGGTTTAATGCAACTTTATTGGTAGCATATATTACAGGTATTATGTATGCTGGACATCGATCTGATTTAAATCAGTATTTATTGGACAATGCGTACAACAATTCGAAATTCCATATTCAAAACATTCATAAATCTTTCATTTGTAATTGATGGTTTCTGGTGGATAATATACGAAATACAGTAAAGGTCAACGCATGGTATTGTGCTGTTACGGTATGTGATGATTACGTGTTGTGTGTTGACAGACCAGATACATTGGGGAGGTAAGGTTGTTGTCAGGTTATGACTGTCCGCAAAGGTTGACAATGTGTGATGTCTTTTCGGGAACAAATCAAATCTAAAACGGAAAGGTTTTGATATTTTAGTGCATGAGTAATTAAATTAGTTGATTTGTTTCCTCTTATTTTATAGTAGAATATTTAAGCATTTGATGTTGGCAAACGACCTTTATGTCGTTATATCAGTAATTAAATTATTTAAAGTTGTACTGAAAATATTATTAAGTAAAGTTCTTAGTTTATTCACTTCTAAAGAAAAGGAAATCAAATATAGCTGTTTGCTATTATTCAAATATTTATATTATTGAACAAAATTTGTTTCAACGTAATTAAGTATTAAATACTAAATTAAAATTTGATTTCTGTGTAGCTTAGAAGCGATATTTATAATACGAAAATATTCCGTTATATAACACTGTCTAAAAAGAAATATGGTGTGCATTAACAATACAAAAACTAGAGACTAGAGAGATTACGTAACTTTTGAGTTTTATGGAATGGTATTTATAAGCAAATATTTGTAAATCTTTATAATTTATTAAAGCATATAATGTATTTGGTGAATTTCCATAAAATCCCCAGAATGTCGGTTTAGTACAGATTGTAATGTGTTATAAAATTGAATAGTAAATTGGTGTATAAAACGATAAAAAAGATACACATCTTTATGCGTGAAACCATTGTAAAATGTGATTAGATGTCTGCAAAGCTTCCCATATCCCAATTTATTTTCTAACTGCAATACCCAATCCGTGCTTCCTATATATAAAATTTCGTCACAATTACCATATTCAAGTAATAATTTCATTTTTCTCTTTCGGTTTGACAAATAATCATGTCTTCTTATCTCCCGATATTTCTAAAAATCCGTAAATTTCTCGCAACTTGCTTATGACCGTGGACATTTTAACTGAAGTATTTTACCTACAAAATTTTGGAAATTAATTGGCAATACGAAAGTGAATGTCAAAAAAAAAAAAAAGATACTGAGAACTGTTAAATTTTCTGGAATTTATGTTAAAATAAAACTATGTTCGATTTAAGTTTATCAAGGCTTCAAATTTTGGTTTTCATTATTTTTAGTGTCCCCAAAATCATTCATTACTCGAACACTGAGAGGACGTCGTGAGCGATAGGATGAGGAATAAGTGGGGCTCATTGGTCGATATTCGTACAAAGGAGGGAATTCTGGAAGGGGGATGTTAAGTTCACTAGAAGGGGTAGTTGACGAAGAGAATTCCAGAGGTGGCGCTAGGATTTGCCCGACAGGGGGGCTGTACTATAAATTACATTACATTAATATTTCACAACCGAATTTCCTTAATTATGAATAACTGTTTACCAGAGATAGTTAACCTTAAGGATCTTTGTTGTACACCCTGTACTACTAATATACAGAAGCACTAAATCAGACCTAACAGGTATAGCGGCGGCCGTAAGCAAAAAGTATTACCAAAACGAAAGTAAATTGTGCCCGAGCGAAGCGGGGGCGAAATTTTTTTACGTTTTATAGTGCAAAATGTGCAGTTTTAATGAGTTTTTCTTCTTTTTCCATTTTCCTTCTTAAACTTTCCGTTTGCTTGCCCGACGAGAATACTTTTGTGTGATTGTGTATCCAACATTATAATAATACGAAGGAACTAAAGGAGATCCAGTAGCAGGTGATGGGATTACGCATGGGTCATCGAAGGAAAACATGCCCGAGCGAAGCGAGGTCAAAAAATTTTGCATTTTTAGTGGAAAATGTGCAGCTTTAATATGAGTTTTTCAAAAGAAAATTATCATTTTCTTCTTAAATTTTCCGTTTCCTTGCCCGACGAAAATGGAAATACTGCCCGATGGGGGGCCTGTAGCGCCACCCCTGGATAATTCGAGGGGTACTTCAGTGCTACCAACTTCTGTTTCGGATGACGTATTAAATACTGAACTAGAGTTTAAGTTTACTGAGCTAGAATCAGTGTCAGGTGTTAAAGAGGTCGTGTCGTCCATTTCCTCTTCCTCATCATCCGACTGCAGTCAGATCGACGACATCGGTACGTTTACACTGACACATTTTTATTAATGTTGGGAGGACAGCAGGCTTTTCCTTAATTAAATTTACCATTTTGTTAAATATTTCTATATTAACTGAAATGCTAACGACGGGCACTTTATTGATTAAATTGGTCATTACCAAACCATGATCTGGTGTAAATCGGTATAAAAATGTAATATTTTTTTTTAAAATTGGGGGTAAATAACAATTGTCATCATTATATGTGTAATCATTATTTTAATGAATGGCCGAAACTTCTGTCCCCAGAAATGATATGGGTATAATCTGGAATGGCCAGAAAGTGATTTTTTTCCGAAGCAGAATTTTCTACAATGATAAAGGTGTTTAGTCGAGGACTATAAAAATAGGTCGTGAATGTAATTATTTGAATTACAATAGGTTTCAACGTAACAAAACTAATCTCATTTCAATAACACTTTACTATTACCTTTATAATTTAATTTAATCAAACGTATTTTACACATCGGAAGTTTTAATGTTTTCATCAAAAATTTAAAATACGTAAAACAAAATGTCAGATACATTTTTCAAGTTTATCGTTTTCTGTTAAAATAAACAAATCCGTTCGTATGGATTTCAAATAACGTGACACATAAAATAAAACTAAAATAGACATTCATTAGACTAAATGGAATCATTACATTTAGTTATCATTTCTTAATAACAGGTGTTTAATTAAATTAAAGTTGATATTCAAGTCTAAATATCTATCATCATAGTATTTTTTTATTTCCAATATATCGGTATGTGATTGGAACCTGTACGTAAAACTAAATAACTCGTTGGTGTATTCATTTTTATAATGAATGAAATCAGTCTCGAATGTATTTGATTTCTTTATTTCCATAGCTTTATCGTTTGGTATGATTACTGCATCTTGGTATGAAATTATTCCCGGTGGGAAGATCAAGATTTCCTTACTATTTTTCTTGGTAAGAAAGATAAAATCCTGGTTAAGGTTTATCTTCACAAGCTCCTTTTTCGGATGTGATTTTAACAAGTGCATGGCGTCTATCATTCTCATCATTTTAATTCCTTAAAAGAATGAGAAAAAGAAATTAAACTAGCAAATTTGTATGGTTATTTTAATTATAAACAAAATGACTACTGTGACTATCAGGTATCCGTTTTATTCTGTTTGCAACAGTCAAAAATAAAATATTTACAATATCAAATATAAATTAGAGTTGCATGGGCGCGAAAGCCTAAAATAATTCAAATAACCCGGCTAAAGTATTTAAATTATGAAATTTTAAGTTTCACGCAAAAATTATTATTTTTATTTATCGTTCGAATTGCTTATATGAAATTATTATCGATAAACTTTTTTACACGTTCATATATTTTGGTTAAAAAGTTATAAAACTCTCCCATACTCACATCTTAAAAGAGGTAGCCCCTTTTGGAAGCTTCAACGTGGCTCTATTGTTAATAGTATCCATACCAATAGCCACAACGTGTGAAATCACAATATTTCAGGAAGAATTCGTATAAAAAAACACAGCGCTTCTTTTTTCACTACTTGCTCTCGCTTTCGTTTTATTCTTACTACCCTTTTACTACAAAAATCAAATGCCTCCCCTTAGCTCTTGGCGGCTAATTACAAGAAAAATGGGGTAGATGAAGAGATATCCAACATATTTGATATAATAAAAAAAATTAGCCGTTGCATCCTCCCCTCGGTCCGAAAAAAGTCTGGGCCGAGAGGAGGAAGTACGCCCCCGCAGCGTTCAATTAATCTAATACCGATTCAAACCCGACAAAATAAGTAAACAAAATGTAATATGGTTTACATTTCCGATAAATTATCACAACTAGTGACGAAAATAGAATCTGGAATGACCACAATCTCCTTTTCAGGTGGAGAAAACAGGACTGGACAACTAAATGCCCGAGCTAAATGACTTGAGCTTTCGGTACCATTTCTTGAAGTTAGAAGCGTATTATTCTTTGAGCTAACTGTGGGTAACAACTTAAAATACCTATTTAACAAGTTACAATATTTCGCAAACCACTTTCGTGATTCGCCTCCTAGTTGACCTGGGGAAAGACTATTGACGTACTCGTCCCACTCTGCACTAACAGCCGCAGACACCTCCATTCTACCATCTAATGAAGAAGAAGACGCCGACACCATATCGGAACATGAACTAAATTGGATCAAATCGCCGTCCGCTACCGATGATGCAACGTCAGGAATTTGAATCTGGAGATCGGGAACAGGATAAGTGGAGTCTTCCATACCATCCGGAACTAAAATACCATCCTCATCATGCTCTTCATATCTAGTCGTACTGGAGGTCACCCATGATGACGAAGTCACGCCACCATCCATAGACATATCCCTAGGCGGCATTTTCTCGCAACTGCGCCTCATGGTGTCACGTCAATTCTTGACAGTTCTGAGGCCGAGTTCATCTAGAGCGAAATACAGGCTAGCGTATTTCAGTGGACAAAATCTCATTAGGTGGTCTTCTTCCAATCCACAAAAAATGACATACACCGTAACTGTGTTCCTCGAGTAAACCAGAAGATGGGTGTGCAAAAACGATTCCCTCGTTGGTTACATAGATTAAATCATTGTCGAAACGGGTGTATTCTTTAGAGGCCACACCTAGCGGAGCGTATCCTTTCTTCCAGTATTGAGCAGGTAAGAGCAGTATCCTCTGCAGAGTGATATTCACGTTACATGATACTTGCACTGCCCCATTAGCTATTTATGATAGTTATTGTAAAAAGTGTTATAAATATAATTATATGTGTGTATGTCGTGGTCGAATTGAAATGTGTTATATTACGTTGTGAATTGTATACGTAGAGTCCTTAGTGAACGCGCTGCAAAAGGAAGGTATTTTTAGAATATCTGTATTGTTAATTTTTAAGGTTTGCTTTTGTGGGGGTATGATGTAGGGCCCATATCGAGGATTCCCCGCTGACGTAAAAAAAATCAGTTTAAATATTAAAATCGTTTTATTATTTCACAAAACAGTAAATTATGTAATACCGTACTGGACCGTGCTCGATTACGACACCAGAATCGAAGTTATTCGAATTCGGTCTTCACGGTTACTGAAAACACCGATAGTTATCGAAGGTGGCTATGGTGTAAGTTAAGGTATAACAATATCGCCGTTACAACGTCGGAAATACTACTTAGTATAGCATTATTCTTGACAATTGTAAGTTCAGCAAAATCCAACATTCTTAAATTTCCAAACTGATACAAGAAAATGGGAGATTAATATACGTTGAGCGGATATTGCGGTGTGTTTTTGAGCAAGTTCTAGTCCTATATTAATTGCCAAGTGAAGGCAATGGAACTCAAAGTCAGTTTTATCTTCATCAGAATAAAACACATTTTTATTATTTGAGACTTCATCCATCGTTGTATACCGACGTCTAACTCCACTTCATCGGACAAAGCACGGAAACAATCCGAGAGTTCTGCTGCGTCGTGATTTGAGTTCATACTTGCACATGAAAAACAGAGATTTTGTATCTTCCAATCTGATGTTATGACGTTTATTGTGGGACTTACCAAAAATAACATTGTACAAATGTTCGTGAAATTCGTATGTTTTAGAATTTCCACTCTTTCGAATATATCAGTCTAAAGACGAGCGATTTTTAATGTCCTTTAAATCGCTGTCTCCAGAGTAATTTCCCAGCATGTATTGAGTAAATCAGCTATTTCCCATATTTCTGCTAAATTTCGGCATGTTTGACCAATGTACACTTAACCACATTCGCAAGTTATAGAATAAACACCACTTTTATCCAATTTATCTATAACATCCTTATTATTACACAATTTCCTATATACATTTACTCATTGATTTTAAAATTACATCAGAGCCCTATTTCTTAAAATAGTTAAACTATTTATGCATAATTACATGCTTATAAATAGCATCCTATCACGAGTGCATTCATTATTTACAATTGGGGAAATGGTTGTGATGTTCTCTAAACTGTCTGTAATATTAGCTTTAGTTGTAATAAAGTTGTCTTCGTTGCCAGTCGACTTAGTGACAGTGGATGGACTCCACCGTTGTGTGAGCGAGGAAAATATTTTTTGTACTGGAAGACAACTTCTGCAAACGTCAGCAATATATTAGAGAAGGATGTTCTCTCACAATGAATATTGTGTATGCAGTGTGTAAGGATTGCTATTGGATATTTCACAATCTAAGAATATGAGCAACCATATCATCGCTCGCCCCATATATATATTGAGAGTCCAAAAATACATGAAGAAACAATTACACAGACAACGGATATACATCACCAAAATGTGAACATGCAAAACCTTGCCAGGGCTTCACATTGCGAGGAGATATTGGTTTGCATATCATCTATCCGCAGATAGCTCAGAATCAACTATCATAATTGAAACGCTGCAAACTATAGTAATCAATGGAGGGTAATAACTTATTAAGGCACATCGTGTTTATGATGCCGTTGTTTTAAATCCTTTTTTTTGCAAGTGCTCTATATAGTCCTATAAATAACTGTAACTTCAATTAAAGTTAGAAATGTCATTTTACTAAACTAAATTAATATAATGTAGGAGAAGGATAATAAAAAGAAATACTACGTACCTGCTAATCTCAGTATGTGTGCATTGTAGTTGCACTCTCCATGTTTTCTGTGCCAAGTATCATTAGGTGACGGAATTGATAATTTCAGTAAATTTTTGTCGTTCTCCTTGATGTTTTGTAATTGTTGATTCCAAAAAAACGCGATAATGTTTCCTTTGTGTAAATCATCTGCATCTTTTTATGTAAGCAATGGGAACTTTTGCATACAAAAGGTTCATAGTATTCTATAATACACATACGCGTACATCATCGTTTGAGTATAATAATACTAACCTTACTGCGATAAATGTGAGAGACGGAATGAAAAACCGAAGTCCTAAGAGTGGTATAAATGGGAAGGGGTATAAGAGTAGTGTTTCTTCCTCTTTTACACTTGTGAAGTTGGGGTTGGCGGCCTGTCAACTTGCTGTTGGCAGGTTACCTGTCAAGTTGCTGGAAATGTACTGTTCCCTCAATAGAACTGGTTACAATTTCACATGTTTGTCAGAAAATTTTAATTCCAAAGTTTGTTTATAATAATGTACAACAGGATTTCATTTCATTAAAATGGAAATATTGATGCAGGTGGGTGCTGAAACTTTCTTTCTTAATGGGATCAACAAGAGCTTGTTGCTAGTGCCTTATTATGTTCTCTTTAAGTAATATAATTTCCTTTTGAACCTCTACTAATACAATTTCGAAAAAAAGTTTTAGATATGTGTTTATCTGTAAACTCTCCACAAGCAATGAGTTTCACACCAAAAAGTGAGGTTCACGTATGAATGACGACAGCCAAAAGGAAGAGTGCAAATGTTAAAACATTAAAATATTACTGGATCAATATTTAATAAGACAATGTTTGCTAAGTAAATATTTATTGAGCAGATTACCTAAATGTTATGTCATAATGCATAATTTAGTCGCCCCTGGTAATCATCCATGTATTACCAGAATGAAAAAATATTATAATGGATCTACACCTAAGGTTACAAACATCGTTTTCTTGGTTGGCAGAATTGTAACACCAACCCTTCTGCTACCTGATTTCTGAATATGAGTAGGGACTTCACTTTTATTTTTGGAATTTCTAACACTTTTGAATCGTTACGATACGCAAGGCATGCATTACATATTTTCAAGTCAATAAAGTGAAATATTGCACGTAAGGTCCATTATCTTGAGCGGGCAAAAATACGGCAATGTGAGATCTAACCCTCCCCCCCCCACACACACACACACTCAAACACAAGT
>JAQFYR010000134.1:0-15694 GCA_034694985.1 Campodea silvestrii
AGTCAATCCGAGCTCGATCTGCTTCGTGTCAGCACGATCTCGATCTATAATATTCGATCTGGATCTTTAAACGAGTATGATCGACTAAAATATTTCGTAATAAAATTTGTTAAACTCGGTAATGATAAGTTTATGTAGAATATTTGATGCCCCCGCGGGATTGAATATTTACAAAACATTTCATTTTGGTGGGTCTAACCAAATCATTTCCTTTCACGTGCGATCCGATCTCGATCTGATCCGATCTCGATAGCGTTCCGATGTCGATCTAGTCAACTCGTCGATCCTCGATCATCAACTAAAGATCGTTCGGATCGCTTGACGGCATCACTATCCAGAAGCGATAATTTGGGTAAAAAAAGTGTTTGTGAGGCTGATAAATAATTTATAATTTATACTATTTTTCTAACAGGAAAGTATTTTGTCCTTATTTTGTTTTAAATCATTTTTTAATCTAAAACTAGGAATTCTGCATGAATTCCACAAATCGCATGGTTTTACTTCTCTTGGTTTTTTGAAAAAAACTAATAGATAATATTTCTTTATTTTGTAATTGAAATTGGGAAAGATCTGAAACAGATATGGACTTCCGAGAATCATAATATTGTCTTGAGCAAGATTTTGGTATGATTTACACATTTCAATCAAAAGTTTCAAACAGAGGATAATTCGTTCTCATATGACACAAAATAATTTGGTATGTTCAACAAGTTTATAAAATAAATGCAAAACCTTCAGGTTGATGAAAAAAGTCAGAAACTAAGTAGAGTATTTTTACAAGTTCTTTTCGTTCGGGGAAGCAAAACTTCGGCATCGTGTGAAAGCGCTCCATTAATTAAAACGAAAATGTGGGAGCATAAATTTTTAGATTAAGATCTTTACGAAAAATTTCATTCGCAGCACGTAAAAATAATAAGCTACCAAGTAATTTAATTGAAACCGAAAATTTGAAATCTCTTAAAAAATATGCAAACACTTGACTTAATCTTATGAAGGTGGGGGTCATGAATTCCGTATTCAGTTCATCCACAATGGAGCAGACAGCCGAACAATCATGTTATGTACTACAACCATGTTGTTGGATTATATAATTCTTACTTTTCCCGTATCAGTACATACAGTACAACCTGTTCTCGGGAGTATTGCACAAAAACACGTGATTCATAAAACAAGTTTAGATTAAATCAGCAAACTGATTTTGTTCCTTCACTTTATTGTGACACGTTACGGTTTGTTGTATGTTCACAGCAGTATTTACTTGGACTTGTTATTGATTTCCCATTAGAATATCGAATAGGATGATGCAAAATTAGTACATAGTTACGAACTGCGGAACGTTTTTTGTTCTTTCTTTGCAAAAATTAGTGTTTTTTTTATTTTTAAAGTCACCGTAATCAAAAGCAGTTTTCAAGAAAGATAAGTGATAAATAATTAAATATTTCCAAAAATTATTTTCATATCGCAGTGACATGAGTATTGGCGTAGTTTTTACGTTTTATTACATATTTTGACAACAAGATGAATATTTTTCTTATCGGAGGTTAACTGCATTACAATGCACAGTCACCAACATTAAAAATTACAATGTCTTTGAAACATAGCCTGCGCCGAAAAAGCAATACTTCATATTTTTCAACACGGATTTGAAGGTAACGAACGGTTGAATACCATTATCACAAATATTCTAGAAAAAACTGGTTTTAGATATTGAAGCAGCGTTTACAGACACGTCTACACAGCTATTTCCGATTTCGGTGCCCAGTACCACTGTGCTACGCCAAACCCTGTAATTGTTCCAATACGAGAATTATATTAATGAAAAGTATTTTATAACCAACTCTGGTATGTACCGCCAAGGACCTTTTCTAATTCGTACAGAAGTCAAATACCACTTTCATAATCAGGATAATTATTACGTCCCCGAAATTTAATCTTTTCGGCTCACCACAGAGAAATATTAAGTTATATAATTATTCCATTTTATGATACATTCTCTCCATACGAACCGCAACGAACTAACTCATATCTTAACCATCTGTAATTCTATAACAAACATACAATTACTCACATAGGGTAATAAATCCTATCAAAAAAGACAATACTGGTTAAGCAACCACAAAAAAGAGAAGAAAACGGAACACAATCCACAGCATCACGGAATACAAAACAACATAACAAAGTGTGAACCAAAAAGAAATAAATTTGAGTGTAATTTATAGTGTCTGAAAATGTATAATAACATATCTTCCCAACCTGGAATACTTTGGTATATACAACGGGAATATAACTTTCTCTTTTTTACGTATTTCACGCTTGCATCATAATGTCAGACTTCTTCGAGGGGGGTGTGCGGGGCGGGGGGAGGGGGGTAGAGGGGCCTCAAGGTCGTAGGGAAGGGTCAGGGGGTAAAGTTGAAAGGCCAGGAGGGTTTGTATTATTGTTCTGGATTTGTCAGGTATTATGTAATAGAGGAATGTTCCTCTTCCTATTTTTTGTGAGGTGTTGGTTCTTCTCGGATTTGTTTCTTGGATTGGACTTTTTTTTTTTTACGAAGGTGGAGTTTTTTTTGTACGATATCGTGAAAAGAATAGGATGGATTTTTGAAGATTCATCATCGTTGGGTGAATGACCCCTTGTGGAGTATGGTTATCGCATCATGACGTATGAGTTTAAAGTATGGGTTATATGATATAATAATGCCGATAAATAGGTACACAACAGTGTTTTCATATCAGTTAGCAATTTAAACTTTTCGGAGTGGTAAGTATAAATTTTAACCCATGAAGAATCAGTGACGAAACTCATGACAGGATTCACAGGAATGAATAATTAATTAATTTGCATGGGGAAATTCAAATTTGTCTAAATCATTTTATTCAAATAAGACTGAAATAGACAAAAAAATAACTAAAATAACTATCATATTGTAACAGTTTCTAATGGGCTATCTTCCAATGTTTGATAATTTAAAATTTCATTTTTAATAATATTATTGTACGTTCCATCCAAATTATGTAACAAACAACATTGGCATGAGAAATTTTTTATTAATAATAGCTAAGTGCTTATATAGCTGAGAAGAACCTCCGAAAAGTGTTCGAGGAGTGTCATTTCTTACAGGTGTACGTTTGAAAATACTTTTTTGTGCAATTATTAAAAGTACACACATATTACAATGAAGTTTTCTTTCGGACAATACTGTATTAATTCCGACAATACCGCATTTATTCGGACAAAAGCATGTTCTTTCGGACAATAAGACATTCTTTCGGTGTAAGAAAATAAGTAGAAATTTCATCATAATCTTGGCGAATTCAATCCGCAGAAGAAAGTATAGTTCCCATTGTTGTTCTTTGTAAAAATAATTTTATAAAACCTAGACACCAAATGTTTGAAACAATAGAATTGAAAAAATTAACATCTACGTAACTATCCTGAAAGAGTTCGATCCATTTATATTCGAGAAAGAGCTCCTGACACGGACAATTATGTAAATTATTATTTAAAACACCGATAAAATCATGATTTCAAGTAAACTGTGGCTTGAAATAAAACGTTGTTAAACAGTAAGTTAAATTGTGAAAAATGAACAAGCTTCGTTAAAAAAAATTATTACGAAATTGCACAAAATGTAGACCAAATCCAGATAGCAATTACTCACGTTCATCCGAATTAGTTGCGGTTTACAAAGCGCCATATATCAGCACTACAAGAAATAAATATTGATGACCAAATTTCCCCTCACCGGCATATTGGGGCTGTTACAAGTGTTTCATATTGTAAGATATTGGGCACACAGAGGAGTGGTCTTTACATTTATTTGATTGGAATATCAATGTGGTTGAATGTGCTTACAAGTTATAATATATGTGTGAAGAACGAAAGTTGAAATTCGCGTTTAACAATTAATTTGAGAAATTTCAATGGCAATGTTGTTATGGTATTAAATTATTATGGTAACATATAGAAAATTTATTTGTTTATATACTCACTTTTTTATTACAATTTTACTATTGCGCAAAAGTAAAATCAATTGAATAAATGAATTGCGATTTGCGAAAGTTTGTTTTGCGAAATCTATGCATTGAATATTTGGCTTTTCTACACTATTTAAAGACTTTGGAAATCGTAATTATTTATTTATTTATTCTTTCATCAAACAGGATATCCTAATTATATGCTGAATCCAGGGAAATATACAGTACAATAGTACATATATGGATGAATTAATTTGATTTTTTGGTTGTAACTGTCAAAGTATTATAAGAAGATTAGAAACGTACATATGCTTGGTGTATTGTAATGCAGTTATTTATTCAGCAACTCGTAAGGACAAAATTTACGATTGTCAGCTATACTTGCTGTACTATATAGAAACTAGAAATTGATCCAAAATTGCTTCTTAATTCGTTGGGTTTGAAATACAGTGTATTGTGTGAATTAAATGATGGAACTCGAAAATTCAATTGGGAAAAATTTTTTAGGAGGAAAGGTTGACTTCATACGTCCTAAGTAAAAATGCGGGAGTTAATCCTGGGAAGAAAGTAATCTTGCGTATAAGCACTTATTAGAATTTAAACTTGTAGTTTGTGGACCAAATCAACTAGAATAACTAACAATTTTTATAAGTTAAATATAAACCTGTAGAGGAATAAATGGCGAAAACCGTATTTGTTGTGTCTTATATAATGTAGTTGATGAAATTTTACAGCAGGGTATCTTTACAGCTTCATTGCTTTTTTAATACGATTGTGATTAATACAATTAAATAAGCAAGCAATGTTGATATCTTTATAACGTGAGTAGACAACAAATGGCATGTTTTTCCATTGTAATTTTTCGTTTTCTGGGCCGCTCATTAGTCCATTTTCTCAGATTTAATAATAATAATAACGATGCCTCTCCACTTTTTAAGAAACTTCCATCAATTTTCGTCACTAATTACGTTTTCCGGTCATGCAATATTATAATACAAAGTTTTTCTTCTTTTTTCTACATACAGCGTCAGTGTCGATTTTAATATTTCAATATGGAAAAGTTTACAAACTTATATAATCAGCCCTTGTTACGCAGGTTATTACAAAGTGTGTATAAACTTTTATTGCTTATGTATTGTTCAAAATTAATATTTTTTGTATTGTTTATTATGATAACGATCTTTTTACGAAATAAAATATAATCAAGCACAATAAGAAAAAAAAAAGAATGTTAATGCGATATAAAACTTGACACGAAAAACAAAGATTACATACTCCGAGAAGGGATCATTAACATTTTTATTGTGCTACTGTTCTCTTATCCGAGGCTTTTACATCACTTATCTCCTTTTGCTAAGAAAAAACAAAAGAACAAAAAGTGTTTGTAGATAAATGCTTCTTCTTTTATAAGTGAATACTTCGAAATATTTTAATAATGCTGTCCAAACTCCGAAGGTCGTGCTCTCGATGGATAACTATACGATTCCGTAAGAGATACACGCTCAGTATTTTATCTTATTATTTATTACAGTTACAAATATTGTTGAAATTAGTAAATTAACGATGTTTTGATATACTTTTGCTTGCCAACTACGCCCTTTCGAGAGTAATCAAGAAAATTCCTCTAACAATTTAACCACAATGCAATGGTATGCAATTCCCTAAAAAAAACATAGAAGAAAAAACACTTTTCAATCAATTATAGTGGAATTTTTTCCGGCCTTGACTGCACTCGGGTAGGATAAATTTACGCGCTGCTCCAGAAACCAGATGATCATACAGTCGGCCGTCAAAATATTCGAAACTAATATTATTGATCCCAACTAAATTTATTGGGAAAGGAATCGACTTCAAATTTACATATATTTAATTGGATGAAGATGGACAATATTAAATTAAAATTGACAGGACTTTTACCCCTTTAATTAATGCAACAGAAAATTGAACCCCGAGTGGGACTCGAACCCACGATATTCAACTTACTGATGGGAAGTTACTCTATCGGATATACTCGTCAAAGGGTACTGTCAATTTAGTTGCCAAATTAAGAACTGTCAAGACTGACAACACCTCCAACTCAACTGACCTGACGCCTCACAGAACAATTACATCGAAACTCTAATCAACCTTACACTTTAGTCTTTCTTTTAAAATAAATTACCATCTTCCAACAATAACTGAGTTAACCCTTTCCACCTCCACCTCCACCTCCACCAACAGTAATTATCCGGAAGGTTACCGGAAATCCCCTAATTATATTTCCGAAGTATTTTTTCTTTAATTCCTCTGACAGGTTTATTGTAGCTACGGAAGCATAAAGGTTTTGATGATGATACATTATCTTTTTAACCCATTGTTTTGTTTTTATCCCAACATTTAAAAATAATTTGTGTGAGAAATTCGTGTGTTTTGTTTTTTCTTGATGTGGAGTTTGTGGCTTTATGTTCTATCCTTGGCACATTTTGGAATAAATATACTTTCGTTTTTTTTCTTCTTACTTCTTCTTCTTTTGGTTTAAGAGGTATTGTTGCGAATTCACGTTCTTGATTTGGAATTAAAAGATGAGTATTTTTGTGGAGAAAAAAAAAGAGTGATGTGTTTCGATAAATGTTATTTTAAAGGTGTTGGAATATTATACCGTTCATGGTCGAACTTTCCTTTTGAGGTTGCAATTTTCGTGGTGAAAAATTTATGAATTAGTATAAAGGTTGATTAATAATAATTATTGTGAAGATTTATATAAAAATAATTATCATGGACAGTTTATGTATGAAGTAACATAATTAGTATCTACCTGAGATTTTGTTTACATAAAATATTTTGGATTGCAGATATAAATATTTATAATGAAAAAATGTGGTTTTGGTATTTTCTTGGAAAGAAAAAAAATATATCCCTACCGTACATGTGTTCCAATCGATGTGAAATTACTATTACGTTAGAATCATTTTTAATTTAATGGTAAAATTATTATTTTAATAGACATTAGTCACATTACCAAATAGAAATTTAAAACACTGACGTACTTGTGAATCATTTTATTCCCAATTCCCAAACATTTAATTTATTATTGCTTAATTCCATCAAACATATTCATTACAAATCACCTAAACAAGCAGTAAATTTAAGATATATAATTACAAGGTAAAATTCCCCGTTTCGAAAGTAAGATATCAGCCGAAGTAACGTTTAATACCGTATGAGAGCTAATAATTTCATCGAAGTTAATAATTGCAATAAATCAGCTGCCTTAATTCTCACGATATCGTGGAGCTAAAAAAAATGATGAAATATATAGCCGTAACATCATACCGTATTAGAAACAACATTAATTTTACATAGAGGTAATATTCTTCGCATATCATATATGAATAAATATTGTACTTATTTTGCAATGCAAATCAAGTAGGTAAATATCGGAGAGGACAGTTTAACGGTGCTGTTTAACACCCCCTTGGTAAACAAGTCGAAGGTGAACACCCGGACGGAGATAAAGGTAGCCCAACAATAAAATCACGGAAGAACGTCAACTGAAAAAGTAAACAAATAAAAAACAAACTTACCATTGGTAAAATCGAAAGTTATGGCAAACAGAAACACTTGAACGATCACTGATACTAACGTCCTGTTACGTCGACGCATATTTAGGCACTTTTTTTCTTCCGTTTCCTAGTAATGTTAAAGGCACTACGAAATCAACTGCGGTACATTCCTTGGTATAAAGTGTCCTGACGGGAGTCCGAAATGGTACTAGAGACTGAGCACTGAATGATCCATTAAAGAGGTATGTTTTTCCTTGGTATTCAGTTCTCCAAGGTCGAAGTATGGCAGGAAATTTGACTGGATCCTAGTACAGAATGATCTACACGCGACAATGAGAGCAATGAGATCGGGTGTTTCGAAATTTTTTAATGAGGAGTTTGCTGATTTTTTTTTTTGTGGGAATTTTTGGATTTATTTATAGAATTTTTTTCTTGAGTTGAAGGTAACTTTTCAATGATTTTGTTACTTGGTAATTAGTATTAGTGATTTTAACGCGGTGGAAATTTGTTAAAATACTGAATAGATTGAAAACTTAGGCATGCACTTAATAAAATATTTACATAATAAAGAATAAATTAAATATTAACCTGATTATTTTAATTGATTAGCGACTGGTATTGACGAGCAAATTAATTACAGTAAAATTTCGGTAAAATATTATATAGAATATGACAAAATCAGCGACATGCATTTAATAAAATATTTACATAAAAAAATAAGAAAAACAAACGTCAAACTACTCCAAATTTAAAATCCAATTTCGATCAACAAATCAAGAACACTGCACACTTTCACTACGATCCACACTCATTCACTCATTAAAATCACCAAGAAAATAATTCAAAATAAATCAATCCTAAAAATTTCATTCAAAAATCAGCCTCCTGCGCGCACTTACACTTGTTCTGTAGTCAACAATGCTCGAACAACTGAACAGCGAAAGCTCTACAAAAAAGAAAAAGTACTTTGTATAGAATAAAAAAAATGATGTAGGCCGGGACCGTACTCTGAAGAAAAGGGGGGGGGATTAAGAAATAAAGGGGGGGGGACTCCGAGTGGTTGGGGGGCGGGGGGGGGGTCTGCAGAGAGTGAAATGCAATGGTTAGTGAATGTTCACTACTGGAAGGGGGGGAGGGGGATTACTGACCCACATTCTTCGGTATGATATAAACCGCATATTTTTTTAAGATTAAAAATATTCAAATTATCCTTCGGTTGTCCGTAATGTGTAATACCGTTCGGTTATGTTGATGATCCGCAAAGTCCAGTAATTGGTGCTAATTATGTTACGAAGATCTGAAAGTGTATTATAACAGGATTTTTGTTTTATTAAGAGCGAAAGTTTGATTTATCTGGGATTTATTGGGTTTTGCTAATAGATTGGGATTATTGATTTGTATCACCGTTATGTAATTTTATGGTTTTTCGCTTAATTTGTTTTTGCTATTGTAGATTTATTAAGAGGTTTGAAGTATACGTAGCAGTTAATTTTCTTGAAGATTTAGTATTAAAGTTGATCCGGAATTAGTCATGAACCCTAACCTTCGTCACTCACTACGTCGGAACGGATAGGAACGAAATAAAATATCCCATTTAACTTTATGGCCACCGTTCCGATCCGATCCGACGCAGTGTATGTAAATCCGACGGTAATACATATGCAACCGGACCAAAAATTCCTTGATCAAGAGAAGGTACTGTATAGTCCCCCGACGTCCGTGGTGCTAAAGGGTGGGAAAGCACCTTATTGCTGTTCCCATAGAATAATTCAAAGGTATGCAGACTTTATAATTTTAACACGTAAGAGTACCCTTTGGTGAAACTGCAATTTCCTTATTGATTAAATTCCTTTATTTTTGTTTTATGTCACATTTATAGAAATAGTTGCAATTATTTTAAGCGCACACCGGTTTGACTAATAGCACTGTTTAAAAAAAAAAAAAAGATTTAACAACTATTGTACGCTACTATAACACCCGCATCAGGCAAAATGTGGTGCTTAATAAGCTTCAAGAAAATGGCTATATTTAGTAGGGGATAAATCCTACAGTTCAATGTTGGAAGAAATATTGGTTTTGTAAATTAGCGAACCACTAATGATTTAAAATTTGCCCACAAAACAAATTTATTTAATATATATTGAGAGCACTTTAAAGTTTCTCACACACTGCATCGAATCGGAACGGAAACGAACAAAAAATATCGTATGCATTCTTATACCTGGAAGACCGCTCATCACTTCGAATCGGAGCGGAATAAATTCTCCCATTTAACTCAATGCTAAAGAAAATTCCGATCCGATCCGATCCGACGTGATGTGTGGCAACTTTTACGTAGCATATTTGCATGATGAGAAAAAATTAGACGATATTAAATTGAGGAAATATTGAGATATATTTCGGTATTTAGTTAAAAATTGGATCTGTTCAAGATGGAATTTTGTGGTAGAAACGTATCATTATCTACACGAAAGTAAAGCAGCTAAAACCTAGTAATAAAAGTTAGAACAAGTAAATATTTTTATGGTTACAGATTTCTTGAAAAGTGAAGATGTGGTTTCAAAACTTAGTGTAGTAATAATGTTGCAGTTATGCATTTTGAAATTGTTTTTATTTTTAATGTTTGTGTTATTTTCTGCTTGAAGAAACAAACAGTGCATTTCCTTCAATACTACAAATACAACTTCTGCTGGGAGAGGGAAAAAGAAAGTATATGTACCCTCCATTCAGATCACATTATTTATTATTGTTAGGAGTACTAGCCAGGAAATTTATAAAAATAAAAATGGGCAAAATTGAGCATTTTTAATGTAATTTTTAATATATTTTGTAACATGTTATTGGTGTTTTTTAAACGTTGCGGACGATGTTTTGAATGTAAGAAAATGTGTTTTTGTTTAATATAATTAATATTTCACGCTGTCCCTAATGTAATAATTAATGTGCATATGGAGCTGGGGAGGTAGAGGAAAATTGATTTCACACTTTCGTATGAAAAGAGTGAAATTTTGTTCAAGGGCCATTCATTTAATTAGTGGCTTCAGTTGCCTGCTGTTTATAATGATAAAAGAATCGACTAATCATTTTTCATGTGCTCTTGTAAAAAAAAAATTGTTTACATTTTCTTGTCAAAGAGTTGCTGGTTGCAGCATTTTTTAATAGAAATTTGTGTTTCATGTTACTATAGAAGAGTTTATAGGAGTATACGGATCTGCTAAAGTGAAGGATCATGAAATTTTCTGCATTGATATATTGTACCTATATATAAGCTTTACAGAATTGCCCTTTTTTTCAAATAATAATTTGTCTTCGACCCTTTTAATGGTATAAATAGCATTTTCAGTATAATTTTAAGAGAACATACTTATAATAGGTCCTGTCTTTGTGTACGAGGTAAACATATTTCTCCAGGGTCCAGGCCCTACTTCTCTATCCATGGATCATAAAATTGACTATTCGACCTGATAATAAATTCGTAATGATTCACAATCGCTTCTAAAATATAATTTACTTGTCGTATACAAAATGGATTTATATAATTCGTAAATAATTGTTAATTTACCAAATTCGTTGTTTCATGTGTGATAATAGATCTAGTCACCTAGCTATGCTCTAAAGTCTAAACTCACATCCTTAATTTTCTTATTTTTAGATAAGATGTATAGTCCGGCATCCGTAGGAGTAGAAGAATGGTAATTGACTGGACTATCTCATCACTTGTTACTCTGCTGGTATTCAAGTACTCGTATTTTGAAAAGACGTTTTTGGCAATGTATAATTGTATAATTATACTTAACAATGGGTGATATACATACGCATATGCTAAGGAACGAGGGGCGTATATACCGTCGCTTCAAAGCAAACTGTACATAGTTTTTATGGAACATTAATTTTGTAGATTTTTCGGATTTTTATTCTTTCTATATTTCACATGATGACGGACAAGTCCCTTGCCCTTCCCCGTGAACCAGTAGCGCAACCAGAAATATTTTTCGGGGGGTGTTTTTTTAATAATAATTTTTATCCTTAATTTTCATTACTCCATATTCCAGTAATTACACCCTACAGGCGTGGGCCCAGTTGCCGATAACAAGAAATCAATGGGTTGGAATCACGGAAAATAAGCAAATTAGGAAAAGTATTTGCGAGAGCGTACCGAAGTTGAAATTTTTACATTTTTGAGTGCAGAATACGCAAATTAAACAAGATTTTAAGGATATTTTCTTTAATTTTCGCCCCCCTTTTTCTCATTTCCCTTATTTCAATTTTTGTTTTTCCCATTTCGGGAGGGGTTTGAACCCTATGAACCAACCCTTCACTGCGCCACTGCCGTGGACGCCCATAGTGTTCATATTACGCTACGCCATTAACGCCAATATATGGTCAGATAAAATGGAAGGTGTTGTTCACGCTTGATAACAGCTTCGAATAATATGAAAAATGCTGATCGTACAGTAAATATCCACTTAAAATTTGGAAAAATGTGATACCGTAAAATCAGTCAAACTTATAATTTGACATTGAAAACACACCTTTAACCTCACCTTATTAATGTACTAGGGATCACATTAAGGTGCTGTAAACACCTCGAGGGATATGTGCATATTCTTATATAATATCGATTGGTCACGAGTGCATGATGCAGTTTAAGGTCATCACCTGACGTCTGTGACCAGCACCTTCATCGTGGGTTTATGGATCAAACTGTAGTTTCGACCTTGAGGAGACCTTCATCAGGTTGATTGTTGATGATATGGAACCACACACGTCCACCTACACGCAGCTATCATGCAGTGTAGGATTATATGGATTATTGCAAGTAACGTATTGCATTATGATTGCCTACGCATCTACCTTTTTTTTTTCGATCGATGATATTTTAATATTTAATTAATTTTTGTGTTGTATGGTGTTGTAGTTATTGCAGTTTAAGATGAAGAATAATCTGGCTTCTCCATTATGGTCTAGTGGTCTGGACGCTTGGGGCTAAACCGAGAAGTGCTGGGTTCGATTCCCGCTGGAAAACAATTTCTTTCTTTGTCTCAAATTGTTGTTTAATTAATGTAATGATGGCTGTTAAAAACAGCAAACCTTAATCTATATAATTTTTTGAAGTTATTTACGTGAATTCTTCCAAATTATTTGATTTTCATATAATTATCGATTACGAGTTTTATATAAAAAAAAATCTACCCTCAAGGTCTAAGAAAATATAAGTAAATTCCATAGAGGCGTAATATCGCTATCATATAAAATACTCAATATTTTACATTTATAATTCGCTGTGTATAATTCAAAATTTCGTAGTAGCAACGATAAATACCACCTCTACTGATTTTATTTTCACAAACCTTGAGGATGACCTCTTGAAAAACTAAACCCCAGAAATAAATAAAAATGTAGAAGAATGGTGGCAAAAATAATTTCTTTAAATGAATATTGGTTCTTCGGCCTTAACACGGTTATTAGTGTTGAATTACTTTTCCAAAAGTATCTAATTCCTAATAGGCACCACGCCCCATCACCAGTGGTGTAGCATATGGGAACATAAATGGTATACTGTAGGAATTTAAAGGTTCCCATAATGTTGCAATATTAACCACGCCTCAATGGCACATGGAGGGCGATGCGGATGTACGGATACGTAAGTTCTTGACCTCTGTCATAGTTTGGGGACATCGTGGTCACTACGGTTCGAAGGGTGAATAAATACACCGCGTTGATGTACGGCAGAGTGCGGGGAAGTGCGCCAGAGTGAGATGCAGATTAGTGAAGAATGTAGAGGAGTTCAAAGCGGAGATCAAGTAGTATGGTAGAGTTCAGAGGAGTACCGAGGAGTTCAGAAGAGTACATAGGAGTCACGGCGAAAGAATATTTAAAGGAGTTCAGAGTACTGAGTACAAAGAAGTTGAAAGGAGTTCAGACAAATACAGCCGCAGTTTAGAGTATAGTACAGTCTGAGACTCAGACTGTAGTCCTCTGGCATGGCTGTTACACTCAGACTCTGAGTACTATAGATATGTAACATACACATATGGAGTACAAAAGTCGTTTACCCGTCGCTCCGGCTATATAATAGTTTGTACCCATGAGCCGGTTATACATGGTTCGGAATATTTGTACCCATTCAAATGAGGCTGGATAACCACTGGAACCATGCTGTAGAAGTTTTGAAGATCAGAGTTTCGAACCTAGGCTGTATAGTGCCAATGTTAGTTGTTGTACCGTTTATAATTTATTTTTGACAGTATTAAATTGTAAATAATCGGCTGGGGTTAACTAAATCTTGTGAAAGCTTTACATTATTTTCTACGCCCATTTGTGAAACAAATTGTAACTATACTGCTGAATATTTGTTGAATCAGTACAATGATCGATCATGTGAATATGTCGTATCAATCTAATCTATTTTCAATAAGCATCAAATAGTTTGATAAATTTGTTGTCACTTGTGCTTTGTTATACGTACTTTTACTATACAAATCTACAATGCAATGATAATCACTGCATATATACGGTTTCCCAACAATAAGCGTTATAATATTACGCCAGGATGGCTGATTAAAAGTGAAGTTTTTCATAATTGGTAATATAAATTGACATTTAAGAAATTAAGAAAACAGCGAACGAATATTTCAACTGGAAAAATATTATGAATCTGTAATTTTAAAGAATTTACTTGCAAGTGATTTAATCCGAATAAAGTTTTTATATTAAACATTCAAAAGCAATGTTTCGCTGTATCTAGCAGCACATTATTTTAAATTGGCAATCAGTATAAAAAAAACAATAATATACTTGATTTGATTTATTAAAATAACTGAAACATCGTACGGCCAATTTAATTGACTTCCTTTAAATTTCCAACAAAACCTATCCATCATGTAAACATTAGAAGAACCAGGAAACGTCACTGTGATTATTCGGACATCAGCAACATCTTATGATTTCCAAATGGCTAATGAGAATATATCGGAACAGTTTCCAATAAAGTAGATACGCCGGGATGTTTAACATGTATTCTCCCACCATTAGTCACTACACGATGGAAAATTAATTCACCATGAAGATGGAGTTCCGTTCGGCACGATTACATAACAGAATGATGTAGCTTTTCCTGCTGTATAAGGATTAGGAAGCATTCATTGTTTTTGATTGTTTACAACGGCGATGTTAGGCCAGGTCTCAGAAATGTTGGAAATTCAGCAGTTCTGCTATTGCTGACTTTAGTTCTTGCGAATATTTCTTGCGCTTGTATGAAGTAAGTTACAGTTTATATTTTGCCAGCCGAAACTAATGGAAGTGTTATCATGTTATACTTCCCAGAAATTGTTGCTTGCGTCCTGCTAATCTTTAATTCAAGATCACAGAAGGTTCAGGAATCATGACATCAGTTTATCAGAAACAAGCTCTCAATATATAGTTTCAATTTTGGCCTTTGAATTTTAGAGACCAACTAGTAAATGACAGATATATACGATAGAAAATAATTATAACCCCAGTATTTTCTATGTAGTTAATCAAGGAAAATCTCGAAGAATTCACCACGAGGAGAAAGTTTCTATATAGATTCGGCAATAAAATTACTTGAAATTAACACATCTTGTTAATCTATAGTTAAACTGAAATCTGATGTTAATGATATGGAGCTTAAGGCATTAGATGTTCCTCACTTCACACATTTAACATCTCTGAACTCAGCAGAGTAATATCAGTGAAACTGATGACTTTCATTCCGTCATATAGTTCATCATCAACAAGGCAAATGTGGATTTAATTGCTTAGAATGGGTTGCAGGTACCCAAGGATCCTCACAACTCTGTAAATTGGAAAATTAAAAAAATATGTTACAACTTTCCATATACTCACAAGTAGTAATGTTCGAAATATTAACATTCGACATTATATTTCAGAACAGTATAACTTTCATATAGCCCATTGATACATATTTGTTCGTGGATGTACATGCGTCTGATACTGAATCAGTTTTTAATATTGGTAAAAAAAAGAGCAGAAATAGGTAGGTCAACTAGGACGGTGAAAGAAGGTAGATTAATAATAACAACGTATTTATAAATGGCATAATTTAACGAAGGATCTAATCAGGGGTGTTTTATAATTATGCACAAGGAAGAGGAAAGGGTAGTTCCTGGACCACTTGAACTCAGTAATCAA
>JAQFYR010000135.1:0-15665 GCA_034694985.1 Campodea silvestrii
AATATATCATATAAGTTTCATTAATAAATATTTATTTTTCGACTTCTGAGAAATGTTGTAACCTTACTTTCCGAATGGCCCTCGTATAATTATATGTATTACCTGATTTCTGTAAAATGTGATTTATATATTTTATAATTAGACGTATTGGTGTTGGCATATCGCTTGCGTCGATGAGAGAGTTAGGAGCGTTTCTTTAATTTTGCAGTTTCTACAACTAAAATCCTCATGATAATTTATATAATCATAATGTAAGTTTTAAACTCACAATATTCTTGCAGTAATATACCTCTATATCTTGCACTAAATCCACGATAGCAAAACGCTGTCTTTTTAAAGTTTTAAATGAACGCCTAGTGAAATACTTGTTTGTACTGATACCATTATTTTCCGAAAATGAGATGAAGTATAGTTTCTTTGTATTTTTTTTTATAAATCAGTCTTCAAATAATTGTATGTCCAACGTTACTCATTTATTTCAGATTTCCATTTGTCCATTACTTCGTTTCTGACATGGAACGTCCCTCGCCTCCTTGTGCCAGTGCCTGAAACACAAAGGAGTATCTGCCATAAATACGGCGATCGGATAAAAACCATTCCTGTGATGTAATATTTTTTACTATTATATTGTGCGATTTTTTATCAACATTGCAAGCACCCTAAGGTATTAAAGGTTTATTACCGTACACATAAATAAACGTAGTCCCGTTATAGTTAAATAAACAAAGGAATACCGGCCGTGTTTGGAAAAAGGGTCTGAGGCAAGATCGGATATTTATTATTATTTTTATTATTTAATCATCGCTGGTACAGACATTAGTCCTGGGTGTGTATACATATGTACATACAAAAATATATTTACAGGATAGACAGACTACAATACATAATTATTTTAAAACATAACATAATTATGATGTTATAATTTGTAATACTGTATTTTTAAGAAGAAATAGGAAGACACATAAAAAAACAAGCAGATATCGAATTCCAGAAAATTGAACTGGACAGTTAGAAGATGGAAATAGAAGAGTTAAAGGTGTCTTAGGAAGAGCAATGCTTTTCTTTGGACAAACAGGAAAGAGAATAGCGTTTCGAATTAGAAAAGCAGGAACGTCAAGCAAAGCTTCAAATTGAGCTTGATGAACGATGGCAAAAATTGATCCAAGCGATCAAGCAAGAAGAACAACTGTTAAAAGTTAAATGCATCTAAATTCGATTCTGAGTTATTGTAGGACAACAAATTTGGCCAACTAAAGTCTTAAACTGGGACAGGAAAGAAACCAGTTTATGGAGTTAAAAGGAGTACCTGTTCCTTGAAAAAATTAAAGAGTTCATCTCAGTTATACGGTATTCAGCTTCTGAGAACAAAAAAAATGGGAAATGGGAAAAGACATTCGCGTATCCCCCAGCTGTGACTTTGTTTTGTATGGTATGATATGGTATGTTGTACACAAGTCCTCACTTGCAATAACGTCAGAAAACAACAGTGATATCTTATTTCAGGACAGCCAAATAAGTGCCGATAAATTTAGATCTGACAAAGAGACTGACAAGTTTGGAAGTTGTATAAGTATATCTTTGCATATCGAAAATAATGATATAAGTGTACATCGAAAATTACATATGTTATATAGGCTACTTATATTAAATAATGAAAGTATGAATAATGTAAACGAAATATTTTTCTCACACATACCAAATGGTTAGAGTCAAGATCAATTTATTTAGCTTTTGTTTTCTCAAAATGGAGAATTAATTTATTTAGTTTAATTTAGTTAGGAAATGCCTCAATAATATTGAAGTGTGTCAATGGAAAGTTCATGATTTATGTGTGTTTATGTTTACCAAAATTCATATATGAATTTACCCAGCTTGTTTGAGATCGTAGTTATTATATAACATGGATTTTGGAAAATAATTGTTTAATTCCATGCGCAAATATCTTTAAGTGTGGGAGAATGTAACAGTCGCCATCCGCCTGTTTTGAAATCCATGTTGTCATCGCTTATTTACGTTAATATTGTCCATAGTATTATATTTATATATGTTCTGATCTTGTTATCATACGATTGTGAATGATTGCAGTAAGATTACTATTTTGTTGATGAACCCCTCGCTTGTATAGTACAACGCTAAAATAGACCAATGCCGCAATGGTTTTGGCAATGTGTTTGTTGTTGCGAAATATGTAGAATCTAAAAGTACTTCGGTAAATAGATATAGTGTAACTAATAGAGAGCCCCGATACCTCATTTGGTTGTGGCCACCAAATTAGAACATGCTGTCATGACTATGACGTAGGTGAGCTTAGTCCGAAAGGAACAGCATCATGATGATTTGGGATGAAACCATGGAACGGGTAACATTTCTAAGAAAGTTCTGCTCCTTCATATTCGAAGACTGCTAACCAAGCGGCATCCAGGTCGATAAATTCTACAGCTGTACGATTTCCCTTTGCAAACACTTCAACCTCAGCCGCATTCATAATTAAATGTTTTCAAGATTTATGGCAAAAGAGGTCCAAAACAAAAGGGCGTATTTTTTTGAAGCTTACTCTAACATTGAAACAGTTCACCCTCAGCATTTTGGTAGATATTGCAACACGTCAGTATCCCACCACTACCGACATCCATTTTACCATCTGAGTGAGTGGTGCCGACGTTTCCCTACACAGACAACTGAGGCTCATGGGAGCAGTTAGAGTATAAAAGTGAGATACTGTGGTGAACTGGGAGAAGTGTGCTAGAGTTTCAGGACACAGTGCCTGAGACGTGTGTACCCTCTTCTTCGTCGGTATCAAGCTATCGAACCAACCATTATCAACATAAGTATTTCGCCGAGTTTTCAGTTGGATCAGGTCCAATTCCTGAACTCAATGCGTAGTAATTATTATTGTGTTTGTATTTGTTTCAAATTGTTCATTAATCATATGTTAGGAACAGATACAACGATTTTTCGCGCGGAAATTCCATATGAAAGGGTAGCAATTTTAATGAGAATAATTATGTTCTATTTAGTAAGAATTCAAATTCCAAACTCGTTTTATACTTTAGATTGTCAGGGCCCGACTTTTTGTTTGGTATAGGGAAAGGAATAAATTCCATCTTGAAAACTTTTATTTTCTTTAAAATAAATTGTCTAAACTTTCTGTGTGTGGATCTATTGATAACTTCACTGTATAAATCTTATATCATACTCTATCCGAGTCAAAAGATTTTCAGTTCAGAAATAATAAATATGATTATTGAAGCGAATAATGTTACTGAAATTAACCAATCAATCATTGTTGTAGTTATTCAGTATTTCGAGCGTCAAAGTACCATAACCCTCTTACCTTTCTAT
Source organism: Campodea silvestrii (assembly GCA_034694985.1). NCBI lineage: Eukaryota > Metazoa > Arthropoda > Diplura > Rhabdura > Campodeidae > Campodea > Campodea silvestrii. The sequence continues at coordinate 3,343 of JAQFYR010000135.1, forward strand.
TTTAATACTCCCAGCAACAAAACCAGATTGGGAGGTGTTATTAAGAAACTACCGTCCAAACCGTGACGGATTCGACGCATTGCCCCTCCACATCCAAACGTCGTATGCAAACATACCACAAACTTGAAAGGATCACAATGGAAATCTAGGATACAATCAGGGACGGAGTCAGCCCCATTCAGTGGCAACTGCTCAATCACAGCCTGATGACTTGGACGAGATATTGGAAGTGCCACAACCCATTCCTCCCCAAAACGTACCCTCAGGATTGTTACCTAAGCTACCAAGACCAAACATACCACCCCAATCCCTACATCACCTATTATCAGGTTTACACCAACTCCCCCTTCACCTATCCCACAAGTTATTCCTGTACCACCTCCTACTGGAACTAATACCCTCATCCCTTTATCTCCTTTAATTGCTGTTGAACCCGGAGCGGTCATGTGCGACGCTCGGTTCCTCTTCAGAGAGATGAACAAAATGTTTGCTGCACTACTTGGAATTTCTAACGCAAATCCTAGACCCTCTGCTGAGCAAGCGTTCCCGGATGGTGGATACTAATAAACTCTACAGCTGGGACAAATTTTTCAATTCAACAGTGTTCACGATATAATTAATGTTGATGTCATCGCCAATCACTTTACAAACTATACTCCACATTAGTGAAAAAACATTCAGAGTGATATACAATACAATTTCCTTACTTCAGTGTACAATTTCAATTTATGTTTTCATTTTAAAATTTTTGTGCTTTACAGTGTTGCCAACTCAGCGACTTTGTCGCTAGATCTAGCGACTTTTCGACCTCTTCAGCGACAAAAATTTCAATCTAGCGCCTAGCGACTTTTCTGGCGACTTTTTACTATTATTTGAAATCGAGGAAAATATGGGGTTTTTAGAGAAATTGGTGTAATTGTTGTTGTCAACAGCACGCCATCTTCAATAGAAAAGTAAATCGCTTAAAATACTCATCTTTGTTCATAAAAATGTTGAAAAATTTGATTATTCTTCGATGAAAAGTTCGATTAAAAGATTATTCAGTGAAGTTTTCTTAAAATTACAAAAAGCATTGAATTTGTATTACAAAAAGCATATTTTGCCATTTGTTATGTTTTGTTTCACTGTAAATTCTGATACTTTTTAGCACAATTTTTTTTCTTTTTTCAGCAAAGCAACAAATTAGTGAGTCGACTGTTCGAGAGAAAACAATTCTGGCGAAACAAACGAAGCTAGAAAATCGAGAAAAATTGATCGACACAGAAAACAACAAATTATCAGTCAAAACATCAGTAAATGATATATATAATTATATCAGTTTTATATTAATAATAAGGTCAAGGCAGTAAAATGTTTAGAATTCGAATTTTATGTTACCCTTTTACCATCCTATATTCCGATCATCTTACTTCAACTACCATCCTATATTTCGTGCACAAACTTATTTCAACAACATAAACCAGAAGCAATTGAATGTGTATGTCATTATGCAAAGCAGTTACAAATTACACTATTCCTTAGTAATTGCAGTCACTTGATTATAATGATGTTATTTACAATTAACTTTTAATCCATATTTTTTCCTGTACATTTAAATTTACGTTTTTCTAAAATAACATTTATTTTTTTTTAAAAAATCTGTTGATTTGTTGCATTTTTTTTATTCTTAAGACATTATATTATGTGATGTAATGATAAAAAAACAGCATTTTGTATTATTTACGGTAATGATACTAATGAATCTCTTCCATATGCTGTTCAATATTACAATATTTTCATTAAGAAAGTACTATGTATTGAATATATGTAATTATCACACATATGTAACACAATCTGTTATTGGGCAAGTTGCCCGTTGATAGTGAATAATAAATAATAATATAACCTCAGGCATTCGTTTGCAGTTATTATTACAATATATTCTGTTATGAAATTATGAGAAGCTCACAAATATATGATGACAGAAGATACTTTATATGAAGCAAAGCAATTTGATGCAGCAACTGATATCACTTATGATGATAACATGTACAATAAATATTTATTGATGATAAAAAAAAAAGTTATTTCTATGGTTGGGAAGATATTAAAACAACTTAATGTCGGGTTACCTGACATTAAGTTGCAAAATATTACGCTACCATGACGGAAGGAAAATGCATCTCAGACGGGATAAACCGCGTTAGTCTCAGGTGTAGGGTGAACTTCACGTAACAAGAAGCCATTTCTGTTTATTTGTTGTGTGGAGAAAGCTCTGTTTTGTGTACGAAAGAATTGGACGAGATGATTATTTTTGAGCTACAAATACGGCGTCATGTTTCCATCGGTTTTATTATAAAGCGCTGCTACCAGAAAGTAATATTAAAAAAAAAGAAGAATACCGAGATGCAGTACTATCAGTTGCGTCTAACTAATATATAAATTCAGTTAAAATCTGGATATTTTATTTTCACGTTAAATCCATCTTCCACACTTATTCATTCTTTCGCTTCGCGACCCCCAGCCACACAATCGCACCTCCCCTGGGCGTCGCGACAAAGAACCACTGCTCTCGATGATTTCCTAACACTGCCATCTCTACCGTGAGCTGTTACTGCATACTTAATAAATTGTTTTGTATACCGAATTTGACATTTTCACTTTTTGTTACTTTACCTTAGCAAGTTGACGAGTATCATCGGTATTATAAGTGTTTATTATAGTTAGTGACAAAACAATTACCAAAACTGCTGGGCCAGAAAAGTGCTTCTATTATTGTATGGTCATAATGCTGAATGGGGCACCGCCAGTCCCAGTAGGTGAATACATCGCATCTGACCATATCGTTCACTCAGTTACATCACTTATTCGACGGTGGTGTTACCGACATGGAACAAAGCTATTCCTTTCACTGTATTGTCCTATTTTTATTTATAATTTTAAGCTGAAGCAAGTAACTAGTGTTACAATTCTAAGAACGGAAATGGATTTTCCACATGCGATCATTACAGCTGTACTACAGTGCACCTCCAGGACCAGTGCCATTGAATGTTTGACAAATAAACATATTAGTAACCAACTGACATGAGCAAGATTTGACAAATCGCAATAAACATCAGCAGTTCGTATTAGTAACCAACTGACTTACAGTAACTGCTGTAGGAAATATCAATGCTATAAGTAACAAATGTGATTTTTAGTCCGCATGGCCAAGAGTGCTCTTAGTTGATAAAGACCTGTGATATATCAATAAATTACATCAGTTACTAACTGAAAGAAAACTTATTTAAAATTACCAAACAGTAATATACACTTTTTGCCGACCTATTATATAAATTAGCATTAAACATATTTTCAGATATATCACCTTGGTCATTGTTCGAAGAAAATGTGATTCAAAGGAAAGGGAATGTTCATGAGACGACAGAAGAGTGCATTTGCATGTTACGCAAATAATTTATGTGAACGCATTTGCAACCAGGAACACATCAAACTGAAAACATCTCATTTAAAAAAAATCTGTTAAAATATTTTCTTAATTTATATCATTTTGTTTATTTCGCCGAACTTCATGGATAAGTGTACGCATTTCCTTTTGTTTATTATTTCACCGTGTACACATCACGAAAGTAAAAAAATCAGTCTTTTGCTGTTGAAGTGTACAGTTTTTTTAAAAACCTGATCAGTTTCATGTTATTGATAATTGCATTCTATTCATATGTAAGTTTAGTTCACACAACATCCTGGATAAAATCATATCGAAAGTTTTGTTATAAAAATTTGAAAACATTTCCCTCTGTTTCGTTTTCTAATTTACATGTTTGGCATTTGTGGAGGAACATGCTGTTGAAACTTCCAGCATTGAAATTGAAGAACTTCAGGACTATTCTCATACATGGATGCGTCAGTGCTACCACTGCTGGTGGTAATGAATCGGAATTTACTCGGCTTCTTCGGGATTATCTACTTATTGTGGTCAATATCAAAAAGGTGATTCCATCCTGCTCCATTATCCTTTCAGGTGAGTTGAATCTGTGAATAGGCTAGCTCACTTGGAATAGTCTAGCCTAGGTTTGGTTTGTAGCTTGAGGCTACGGTAGGTGTACTCAAGACTGACCGACTGCTGAATTGTTCTAACTAGTCCCCAAGAAGAATGATTGAGTATAGATGAAATCATGGTCCCATTCAAAGGCCGTCGTGGCCTGAAGCAATATATTAATAAGAAACCAACAAAATGGGGATATAAAGTGTGTGTGTGTTAGCGGGAGATGCTAACCCGTTAGACGTTCTGACAGGGTACGTAACCCCCCTACTCGTTTTCATTTTAACAGAACAGTTACTGTTAAAAATGTAGAAACTATTCCTTTAAAAATATCAAATTGTGTAACTAACAAGAATAAAATGTTGAATATTTTAAATAATTTGTCTGAAGTTCAAAAAAAAAAGTTCAAACATCACATAAAAGTTGTTCAGAAAAAATATGTGTTGTAAATAGAAACTAGATTGCTAAGAATTCTACCGCTCTACATTTCTGCTCCTTAGATTTCTGCTGTGTTACGTTTTTTGGACTTTTTGTGCTACATGCTGGATTCTGCGACCAAACGAACTTCCAATCTCCATTGTGCAAAGGGACAATATTATGTTTGTCAAACCTTCCGAAAATCCGCAGTGCCTTATGGAGAAGTCGTGGACCATTAGCATGGACCTCTCCTTCAAAGTGTTTTATAAAAGTTTGTATGTGTTACGAAACGAACTGAATCATATTCAGAGTTCGATAACTTCAACTATTCCTTGCAAGGCTAAAATACTGAATAACAATTCAGAATATGACTTATTACATAACAAGTTGTTAGCCATGGAAGGAAGTGTTCACGGTATAAGCAGCAGAAATATAGGCGGTCTAATTGATGTAGGAGGTAGTGTTTTAAAATATGCTTTTGGGTACGGCAACTACGGATGATATTCAGGAATTGAACTTAAAGGTTACGAAAATTACAAATAAATTCACTTTAGTTGAAAACGTTGTATCTGAAGCCATTGCCGTCTAAATCTCAGGAGTATGGTAGCTAAAAATAACTCAATTGCAATTCAAAATTTACAAACCTTTTCAGAACAATGCGTGAACAAGTGAAGCATTTATTTAACGATTTTGAGGTCATATCCGAATTTGTGACTGAAAATCTTTCACATTTTTTTTCATTATAAATTCTTACTTGAAAAATGCTCATTCCTTTTTAAAGACTCAAATTTATAACGACGCGTGGCGCGTTATAGGGATACAGCTATTATTATTAAGCAATCTTAGTGTTTTATAAATATTACCATAAAGGAAATACATGAAATGTACCACCCTGGGGTTAAAGAAATGTAATAAAAACGGGAAGCTACCCTCAGTGGCACAGTGGGTACGCTCACAAGAGTAAAACCCAGGGAGGAGGAGGCCAATGAGGGCCGAGAGAGAAAAGAAGGGGAATTGGGAAGAGAGATATATACGAAAAAGACCAAGACTACGGTCACTAGAAAAATCAGGGACTTCTATTCCAAATTCGGTGGCGGTCAGTCGCATTTAGACGTAATATCAGCCATAGCGGTCGTTTAGTGATATCATTTACACGAATTAGTTCAAGTTATTTTTACCCAGCCGAGCGAAAGAAGCAAGTTTAAGTGACACGCAGTCACCGCGGTTACTCACATTAACCGCATTCAGAACCATCGTAATCAACGTTATTTTCTCAATCTCCCAGTTCCCGCTCTATTCTTGACAGTGATTTTTGTGTCGAACATTGTAGTGAAGAGAAAATAAAAGTAGTGAAACGACAGAACTTGTATTATTTTTCCAACATCTATCAACCATGAATCGACCTACCGCAAAACCTTCGCTGTACCAATATCTACCAGCCCATGTATGTTCGGCCCGCTGAGTCTGTGGTCCATGCGTCCTCCATACCGATGTAATAAAGGGTGAGAAAGAAAATTATATTTGTGGATGCCAGTATTAATTTTTATCATTGAAATTCTGGGAATTGAAGGGATTATATTCTCTTTTTAGGAAGTAGAGTATATGAGGTTAGAAATTGAGGGATCAGGGAATTCAAATCGAATGTTCTAAGTTTTTGGTTCAGATCCTTTTAAATTCATTTTTTTTTTAAATATAATTCAAATTCATGTGAAAACACCCCGAGGTAAAGATATTTGATGGAGAAATATAGAGTAGGCCGTGCTCACTACTCGAAGTAGAGGCGGATTGTTAAATTATCTTACTATCAATATCTAAAAAATTAATATTATAATACAATGTATCTTTTAACGGAAGAGCAACATTAAACATTGCGCCTAAGTGTGGGGCTGGATCCTCTAAATTTAATTAAATTATCTAAATGAAATCTAATTTTGAATAAGAACAACCCACATGGGAAGTTAAACATGACTTCCAAATATGGGTCTCGAACCTAATCGGTTTAGAGAAAATTAACAAATTTTCTGAAATTTCTCTAATTTAAAAAATAAAATTATTTTGTAAGCATATGGTTTTCACATATAACATTGTATAAGGGTCTATAGGTAGTTGGTTGCATCCTATTTTTTTGCATGCCTGCTGAGAAGTGTGAAAGAAATTTCGACAGGTCAACTCAAGGCAAACTCTTAGTAAAAAATATTGATATTAACATCATCATCAACGTTGATTGTCTTTTGAACGTCTGTTAAAATTTCTGTCGGAGCGACCAGGGCTACGGCTGACGTAGTTTTTGTACTGTTTTTCAGGAATATTGTTTTGCATTTGAGTTAGCAATGTATTTTCTACGAGTCACAATATATTTCTCTCATCTACGCTTCGCTTCGTAATATGCAATTTTTTTACAGGTGATCAACCAGCGCCGAATTTCTACAAATTTATTCCTGTTTCTATTTCAGAGGAGCACGTTTGCCATTAAATGTATTGGGATTTAGCAGGGTGTTACGGAATTTTTATAGGAATGTAAAGGAAATTTTTCTGGGTGAAGTACTGTAGAAATTTTTCTTTTTAAGAGGGTTATATTTCCAGTAAAAAATTTCATGCACGAATATCTCAAGATCGTCTGTCATTTTGAGATATCAAAATCACGTAAAAGTTTTCCTAAATTCTTGAGAAAATGTCATATCCTACAGAGATTGAGATTGTAATACTCTTTGAAGATGAATGATTATTGGGTTACATAAAACCTCAGCACGTTCGTAGAGTTGGGAATTTTCAGGTGAATCGACGAGGTTCTTCATGATTATATTGTACCATATTTTGTTATATACAGGTGTATCAACTGACTTCTTCATGATTATATTGTTCCATATTTTATGTTATATATAGGTGAATCAACGTAGATCTCGATTGATATACATATATTGGCAAATTGCCCTGACGATTTTAATAGTGCGAAATTACCTTACTGATGAATAATAGGGAAAAAAGATGGTGGGTACCGAGATAAAAAGAAGAAGCAATGAAAGTAGTCATGCCGGAGCAATAAAGCGAGGGGTAACAATTTATCTGTGTTTTAGCTAAACATATGTAGAAACTTTCTTTATTCAAAATTAATTGTCACAAAACCGCAATCTGTTGTAAAATCATGGGTTTCATTTAATTTGTTGGAAAATGTGCATGATGCGCAATACTATAGTCATAAGAAAGGGAAATGCAATTTTCTCATTTTATTTCATAAAAAAACTCTTTAATTCCGAAACACATACAATTTGTGAACTATACCTTAAAATGACAATAACTTGGAAAGCACAAAAGTAGCATTGCTCTTCATGTACATCGATGAAATAAGGCGGCAGAGGTGATAGGATGGAAATCTGGCGACGATAATGAAACGAGTGAGGCTGCTGAACACGGCGTCGATAACGTCTGGTATGAACTCATACTGCGATGAGGTGACACATTTTAAAAGTCTGTTAAACACTTATTGGCACATATGACATGTTCTGTATTTTACACATATTGTCCGAAACTCGACAAAGTTTATATTTCACAGTATTTTAAAACTGATTACATATTGACGGTCGTGCTGATTGGTTTTATCGTCGACTGTGCCTCATCCACAATCACGGATTGTTGCTAATATTTGACTGTCGATTTCATTTTTAATAACTGACCGCCGTGAATGATTTCTGATATTCGACTGTGTTGAATAAGCGACGTACTATTTTTTCTCCCATTGAAAGGAGTAGGAAAAGGGGGAAGGGAATTCCACATAACAATATGATAGATATTTACTTGTCAGCAGTTCCGCGTGGAGGTGTAAGGATTTTATATCAACGAACGGAATTTAGAAAAAGAGAAATGAAATGTTTGAAATTTTAATATAATTGAAAATCGTGAAATTGATCCTTACAATTATATTATGCATTATTGTACAAGTGCATCCTAATTTAGCTGTTTAATGTACATTTTTATCCTGTATTTCCCCAATTTCGTTCAAATTTTGTAGAAAGTACGACGCCAATTTTTCTAGCAGAAAATACCAACAAAGCTCTTTTTTTAACATCTCATATAAACATTTTACCTAATATTTTACTGTTGAAAGTAATGGAAAAATATATATATATATTGGCACATGAATAAGGTAAGTGTTTGTCATTTAATGTTGCGGCTAACATAAAATGGTGTTATAATTGACTTCAAAAGCATCTCGAAGCGGATAATAACCACCTTGTGTATATACCCATTGTATTGCTCACATTTTGAACCTTGTAATGAGTAACGTCATTAAATGTATTTCAAGGGAGAGTGATATCTTTTTTCTCGTGTAAATAACTTCTGTTTTTCATGTCTGACTCACACGAAGTAATAGGCCCATGCTATGAATTTAACGCAGGAAATTTATTCAGGTCACTAAAATTGTAAATACATATAATTGGGGCCACCTGATGGTGGAGTAAAGGAAAGTATTTAAGTGGAATGATTGAAATTGCAGCTAATGCATATAATAAAATGCATTTGAGTAGATTTCTTCTCCCAATTCAATTTATTGCCACTATTATAATATGTTACGGACGATAATCTATCAAGCATCTGCAATAAAATACCCGAAATGCGATTTTGGTTTTCTTTAGGGTTATGTTAATTCATTTCTTCTTTAATAATATATGAATACAGTACTGGTTCATGATCAATAAATTTTTATATAATTTCCTTTCGTGATACTTTGCATGGTCATTTTTACAGAAAGAAAACATCACCCGTCCTTGAACATTAATGCAGGTGACATGCCATGACGGGATTGTGTGAAATTAATTTAAGAAAATGTACACGACTATTCCCAGTTGCAGTTTAATAGGCGCTTTTTCAGAGAAACTTCATGTTGCATATTTCTTATGTTCGTTGTTATTTGGACAATGTAGGGAGTACTTTGACCTACATCTGTGTATTCACAAACACTGATAAATAACATATTGCAAAGGTCTGAACTTTTTATCAGGTATTGTCCCCTACTTGTTTCTAGGGTTGGTTTTGTACACTTTTCTAACATCGTTCCATGTTGAAGGTTATTTTCGTAATTTTATATTTACATATTATTGTACATATATTTACTAATTTGAAGTACATACGAACATTGCACTCTCTGACAGCAAATTTAATACATTTCCTGTAAAGGTACGTCACATTGATATTTTCATCTCTTTTACAGTTGACTCAACATTTGGCGTAATTTATTTTAAAATTTGGCGAATTAAAGTAAAAGGTAAAAATAAAGCACCAGCAAAATATTATGTTCGGGGCGAATTTACCATTTTGCTGCCCCTTACATTACAGTAATCAGCTGTTGTCATCTAACCATTTTAGAATCATGCTCTACTGGATGCTGATTGCTGAGGAAGCTACGCAGCGAGAAAGCCATCACCAACTACATTTGGGGATTCTGAAATAATGTGCTTGGTGGAATTTTATTGGAAATACAATTAAGTCACGAATATATTATGTTTAAAAGTCGTATGTCACGGAATTTTAGTAATCATATCAGGCGACTTCGCCGCGAGTCAACGTGTCGCCTGGCATTTGACCGCGACGACGGTCAGCCGCGAGGGCATATGAGCGAGGGGCAGTTAGCCGCGGGGACAGATAACATATATTCCGATACGGATGCATATCGCTACTGTATCAGTAAGTACTGTATACATATCACTACTGTAACACTGTATCAGTTCGCTACTGTATACATATCACTACTGTATCAGTTACTAGTATTTCTTGTAACGTACGACAGACCGCACCATCACTATCGCAGACTGAAATATGAAGATGTTGCTGCTGCAGAATACCGGAGACGAAAGCAAAACGTCAGTTGTGCAGACAGAACCTGCTGTACGGCTGCAACTGCAAGGACCTTCAAATTCACCTGTTGGTTCTATATTAAGCTCAATTAAACGTGCCAGACTTGAAGATACTGCAAATGCCGTTCTAGTAGTCATACGGAAGTTTCAGGTACAGAAAAAGACAGATTTGAAGATGAAATTAAAGTGTATGAGACCATTGCAGTGAGTTTGTTGATCTGCATTACCTCCCGTCACTTTATGTTGATTGAAATGGGAGAACGTGGGAAGAGGTTGCGCAATTGTACAATCATGCAAACGTAGCATCGCTTGAAGAGGCTACTCGTATACAAAGTGCTTGTAAGTTATGGGAAGAGCATGTAATGGGCTCATGCTGCTGGCATTATCAACTACTGTATGCTGACAGTATCACATGGATGCTACGTATGGTTGTGTTGCGCGTTTAAACCTCCCCGTGATTTAAACCTCCCCGTGAGTACATCTGAAACAACAACAAAAATATGTGAACGTATATGGATGGGCAAATACATTTTTTTTTTACTTATACATATAAATTGAAACACCAGCTTTCAGAGCAGATGTTGGGCATAGTAAAGTTGACGCTTTTTTTCCAAAGCAATGTAGGGGTGGCAGGTTTCGAATACTTTTGTATTCCAATATTCGACACTTTTATACGAACAAAAATTCGTAAGAATTGTCAAAAAATAATAATTTCTATATTGAGTTAACAAGTTCGAGATTTATTTAGTCATACCGTACTTACTTTATTAATTTCCCTTTTTAGTTTTCTTCACCGTATGAAAAGAAGATTGTGGATACGTGGTTTCATTTGAAGATGATGGATATTTTTCTTGGATATATTATGAACTGTTTCTGTTTCATAGTATATCCGCGGAGACTTATATAGATAATATTTTCAAATTATACGTCCACTTGTTGACTATATATAATTTCTTTGAAATATGTAACTGGAATATGATCAGAGAGAATAAAATTATTAATGTTTCTTTACTTAAAATAGCATGACGTATTTCATTAGTGTTCCATTCAGTAATTTATCATTCTAGCGGTCTGTACTATATGAATGCATCGGGAATCACTTAATAGGAAGCATCGTTTACTGTTGTTCATCTAGCACCGATTGCTTAGCATTTTGCAAGTAGTAACGTGGAGGTCGCAACTTTAGTTCTCAAAAAGGAAATCAGCGTTTATTATATATTGATGATACTCGGTTCGCTCAACAGTGTATACAGTACTAACTAAAATTTATGTTCTCTACTGTCTCGAACCAAGTTCTAACGGAAATCCGAAAGGGGGGATGTAGCCCGCGCCCCACGATTGGAAACGGTGTGACGTCACAGTAAAGTGGCGGAGAGAAGCGAGAGGGGGGAAACAAAACTTAGAGCGGAGGCTGTCAGGAAGAATCCAGCAAGTCTCTTTAAAATCTGCAAAACTGTGTATTGATATTTGAAATATCCTATAGAAAATGTCTCACAATATCCCCGAAAGGATACTGAACCCTCTACGTTTACTGAGGTAAATGGAATAAGTGTAATAAATCCTTTTGAGTGGAAAACTTCGTATTTGTGTGGTTTCCTGCGTAATTTCACCAAGTGTGGTTTAGAGAAAATGATGATTATTTTAAGTTCTACATGTTTTACGGTTTTGCTATCGGTTTTATTAGTTAGAGCCTATCATGTCCGTGACTTATTCTGTTATTAAAATTGTTAATTTCTTCACGAGAGAAGTTTGAACTCTTACAACCACCAACAATATTCAAGGCTGAAGTGTTGGAAATTGTTAAAGGGGTCCAAGACATGGTCAAACTTGACTGTCCTGTGCAATGGAATGAACTCGTCACCCACACATTTTGGAGAAATGGTGCTGAGGATATTCTTAGTGAGCCGTCAAGAATTTTTAATGCGTCTGGAAGTGGTTTCCAGTTTTCCAAAAAAATCTGGTAAGTTCTTAGGTGAAAGAGGGAAGCCGATACAACACCTCTCAAACGAAAAAGTTACAGTGATGTTCCAGCAATT